>JAHWFP010233512.1:0-19395 GCA_023313725.1 Lithobius niger | reverse complement strand
ATTCTAGTGGTGGGTGTTTGTTTATACAAGCGTTTACGATAAAATTCATGCTTCTGTACAGGTTCGCCGTGGACGAGCGCCCGACCCTTCGCATACCAGTGCCGGTCCCCGGACCACACTTTGATAACAGCTGCTGTATAACAAACATGGGAGGGTTGTGGCAAGGGAGGGGAGGGAAGAAGAGGGGGAGAAAAGGAGGGGAAGAGGAGGAGAGGAGAAGAGAAAGAGAAAGGGGAAAGGGAACAAAAGTAGGCAGGGGAGGGGGTTGAACGAAGAGAAAGCCTTGCGCTGAATGAGCGAGCGGAGCGAACGAAATAAAGTGCGTTTGTGCAAGGAATACGTTAGTCCAACGTGGAATGTCAACGTATCACAAATTAGAGAAAACAAAAACGAACTCGGTTGACTGATCTGAAATTTAACGGATCCAAAGTCAAAACAGCAAAGGAGTACAAATAAACTTTCCCGTATGGTTTCATGTACAGCAGTGTTGCTGTACTGTTAGCCTGATGAAACCTTCTTGATGTATTCCACCTTTAGATTCGTCAATGAAATTAAAACCAAAGCCCAACTTTCAAAATTATTGTGAGAATAATATATTCTACAATATAGGGTACATACTTGTCTACTTTGGGGCTAACTTTTTCAGCATACTTCAAGTCAAGTTGTCTTCTTTCCCACCATCGTCTCGATAATACCATGGGTTGATACTTATCATCAACCCATGATGATACTTACACCAGTTTTCAAGATTTTAGATTCAAGATTTCAGGCTTCGAATTTCATGTTTATTTTCTACAACTTTTCCAGGTTTTCAAGGGCTCCGTGGACCCTCAATTACTTAATCTGTAGGTCTGTACTAACAAGGGTAATATGGATTTAGGATTATGGATTAAATCCATCCCTTTGGTACTAAGAACACTAAGACAGTTCATTTTTACGACTTTTCAGCGATGTCGTCAGGAAAAATGCACCAATCTACCCTATCGTGTTCTAAAGTAAAAACTGTAAACACATGTGATGTCCTAGGCGGGGACACACCTAAGCCCAGTGTGGGCACCAATGGTAATAAACACATGGACTACCAGAGGGTAGGCTACAGCTGATAAGACAGCGAACTTCCTGTTTACTTCTCTTTAAATACAAGTGTAACAGGAAGTCATGTGATACAACTTAATACTATATACAATTATGGAATAGCCTATTAGTAGTTAAAGGGGTATCTTGGTAGGGTTAACATATTGACATGAAATTGATGGCTGCCATTGTGGAGCACACAAGTGACGACTCCACAATGCAGCGAGCAAAAAAAAAGCAGAAAAAAATAATCTAAGCCTAGCTGGAAATAAAATTATGATTATGAAGGTAAGATGTATTTTTTTTAGTGCACTACCTAATTTTAAAGAAAGATACATAATTTTTTGCTTTCGAGGAAAAACTAAACACTATTTTTGAAAGCTGTTTTTACAAAATAAAGAACTGAAGATGTACATGGTTAAGCAAAAAATTAAACATTACTAAACTGGCTGAAAACTTGCCAGTTTTAAGTTTCTGTTATGATTTTTTGGAGCAATTTACAATAAATTCAATTAAAATGTTCAGTATTGTTGTTTTAATTTTCGTAGCCTTTTTTAGTTAATTTTCTTTTTGCAGCAACCATTTCTGCAGCTGAAACGCTACAGCATTGCTGTGGAGTAACATGTGGCATCTAAGGATTCGGTGCCAAGTTATTCTTGGTTAGGCTTCACCAGAGTGGAAATTGTGGCTCCAAGCAATTTTTTGTTCCGATGTTGCAAGTATTTATGTACATGAAAAGACAAAAAGATACAAAAAGGATAAAGTCGTGAAATCAATTTTTCACACGAACAACAATATACACTTACATTTTTACCTAATTTTAAAGGTGGACATTTTAAAAATAAACAGAGCCGATTCTCTGCACGAATAACTAGGGGACAAAACATTTTAGCATTACTCGCTACAGTTTAAAAAGAACTATCATTTAATTCATATGCAACGGATTACAACAAAAAAAAAAAGAAGTTGTAGCCAACGGGTAATTTTGCAAAAAAACTACAAATTGAGCTTGTCTGGAGCTGTACGCAGTCTCTTTGAACGATGAGCATTTTGAAGCTGCGCAGCAATATCAACCTGTGTTGGTGATAGCACAACTTTGCGTTTATTGGGATTCGGTTTCGCTTTTTTGTTAGCATGACCTGGCTTCGGTGGTGATTGCTTAGCGGATGGTGACGTAATAATCTATGGAGATTGTGACCTTTCTGACTTCGAATTTCCTTCAAGAAGGGCGCTGGTAGTAGCCAAAGGTGATTGGTTATTTACGTTAGCAGACTCATCCACTTCATGTGTGTGGGGTGATTTCGCTGGAGACTTCCTGCCACCTGGTGATTTGCGTGACAAATTCTCAGGTGAATTTTCAAGCTGTTGGATTGGTGGATTTGAGCCCTCAGTTACAGAAATTGACTTTCTAGATTGGCCGAGAGATCGACGCTCAGGAACTACGTCAGCGAAACTTGGCTTTTCACGTTGCTTGCCGCCAAAAGACATGCGTTTGAAATTTGAGTGATGTTCCTCATTATTATGCACGAAAGAATTACTGCTTTTTGCCGTCGGAATTAGTACGTTTGTTGGCTGCTCTGGATAATCATTTTCGGCGGTATGTAACCTTAGCTATTCGCGATGTTTGGAATCGTATTACCGTTAGTATCAATGATAGTATAGGATTGATTACTACATATTTAGTTAACAATACCACCTGACCATAGCCTATCATTTGTCGTTGAAAAGTCACTATACCAAACCTTCTCACCTATTTGATACGTTTTCAACTCACGATGGTGGGTGCTCTGTACTTGTTTTAATTGTTTACGGCGAACGGCTGCAATAGGGTCAGGGAACAATAAATCCAGCCGAGACTTTAATTCTCGGTTAAAATATAATTTTCCGGGTATTGCTTGCGTGGTAGCGGAGATAGTGAATTGTGCTGATAACAAGTAAGAATTTATACTCTCTTGAATAGTAGACCCCTGTCGCCGCGCGGCCTTGTAGACTCTCTTGAAATTATGGACGTATACCTCAGCCAAACCGTTGGTCCAAGGCGCAAAACTTGGCCCGGTCATGTGCCTAATTCCATTGGATTTTAACCAATTTTGGAATTCTGGGGACAAAAATTGGGCAGCATTGTCCGTAACTAAGCTGTCCATTAAACCATATAAAGCTATATGATTGTTTAAAACGTCAATGACACGCGCGGATGTTGTTGACTTCATTTTATGCACAAAAGGAATTTTTGAATGTGCGTCTACTAGAATTCAAAACATGTAATTGTCCATCGGCCCGAGAAAATTAGCGTGAAGACGATTATTTAGGACCTGACGTTTGAGTATCTTTATACTCTTGACAATTTTGACATGATTTGACTTTATTTTCAATGTCAAAGTCAATCTTAGGCCACCAGACTTTTTGTCTAGCTAAACTTTTCAATTTAACTATGCCTAAGTGAGCACTGTGTAGATCTTTCAAGATTTGTCTCCACAAGGCCGTTGGCACCAGGACTCTATACCCCCAAAACAAGATTTCGTTTTTTACCGAGATTTCAGCACGATGTGTGAAGTACGGTAACAGATCGGGAATTTCGCATTTGTCAGGCCAGCCATGGTTCACATAACGATAAACTTTTGAAAGAATTTTATCACGTTTACTTTCAAGAACGAGTGTCTCATTTAAAACTGGAAGATTAGAAATAGTTTCTAAAGCAAGAATATTGTACTGCTTTTCTGCTTTCTCGAATTCCTCGGTATTTGGGAGAGGAAGGCACGATAATGCGTCTGCCGTCAAGTTAAGTTTATCGGGAATGTGTTCGAATTCGTAATCGTAAGCATTAAGCATCACTGCCCAATGCTGAACCCTGGCGGCTGCCATCTGCGGTATTCCTTTTTTAGGGCCAAAAATCCAAACTAAAGCCTTCTGATCAGACTGCAGTATGAATCGCTGACCATAAACGTATTCATGAAACCGTTTACTCCCCAAGCCACGCTGAGAGCTTCCTGATCAAAATGCGAGTAGCCCCTTTCCGCTTGAGTGAGCTTACGTGAAGCGAAAGCTATCGGCCGTGATTCACCGTTTTTCATGACATGCATAAGGCACGCGCCGACCCCGTAGGGTGAGCCGTCACAAACGAGTTTAAGCTTTAATTTCGGATCGTAATGAACCAGAACTTTTGATTTAAGAAATAATTCTTTTACTTTACTCACGGCTCGATCGTATTCTGCCCCTCAAACCCACTTCACACTTGGGCTTAACAAACGTGTTACTGGTGACAGAATATGAGCGAGATTTGGTAGATATTTTGAGTAATGGTTTACAAAACCCAAAAAGCTCTGTAGCTCTTGAATACATGTTGGGTTAGGAGCGTTTGTGACTGCTTCGATAACCTCAGAGATTGTATGCAGGCCTTCTGCATTTATCATGTGGCCTAAATATTTTAATTCAGGCCGTGACAGTTTGCACTTCTTAATCCTGAGTTTGGCTCCTGCATCTTGTAAAGCATTTAACAGTTTATTTAACGATTCGTCATGCTCCCCACCATTCCCGCTCACCAGGATATCATCGTAAAACGGGAGACATTTGGGGATTTTACTGGTGACTTGAGTCATTACCCTCTGGAAAATTCCAGGACTGGACGCTAGGCCCAGGGGTACGCGAAGCCATCTAAACAAACCCAGGGTGTATTTATTGTCAAAGCTTCTTGTGACTCTTTGTCGAGTTCAATTTGCAGAATGCATCCTTAAGATCGATAAGGTAAAAGTGTCACTGCCTGCTAATTCACTGAATAATTCTGCGGCCGTGGGAACTGGATAGTGGTCGACTTCGAGTTGAGGGTTCACGGTGGTTTTATAATCACCAATCACTCGGATTTGACCATCCGCTTTGTGAACTATGACGATCGGCGTAGACCACTGAGAAGTTTCCACAGGCTCTAGAATTCCAAGGCCAACCAATCTACGAATTTCTTGGTTAACCTTTTCTTTGAGTGCTAACGGAACTGGTCTTACACGACTATACACAGGCTTGGCATCAGGTTTTAAATGAATTTTGGCTTTAAAATTCTTAAACTTACCCATGTCTTCAGAAAATAGCTCGGGGAAACCCTTTACTATTTCGGAAGTGTCAACTGGCGTAATGCTAGTTTTAATTTTCTTAACACTTTTCTTAGGTTTTATTTTCGTTTGTAGGTCGTAAAATGGATGAAAATTAACTCCAAAAATAGCAAGCCAATCCTTTCCCATTAATGCAGGTTTATATAATTTTGAAACTAAAGCATCCAAATGTTCAATTTGACTTTGCACTTCAACCTTCAGGCTTACAGTGTAAATCGTGTTCTCAATTCTGTCAGTGTATGAGTGTATCGAGTACGGACTGAGTTTTAAAGGACAGTCCACCAAATATTTTTGATGCCACTCAATAGGGATAATGGATGCATCTGCCCCGGAATCAAATTCCATTTCTAACTTGACACCATTTAGGCAGACTGGCATTTTCCATTTATGGATTTTCATAGAATTAACTACAACTATTATTTTGTTTGTTTGTAGGGGAATTGAAATCTGGTCCGCAGCCTGACTCAGTCCAAGAGTATTATTTTTCAGTACAAGATAGTCATTGTCTGAATCGTTATCAGACCCGGAACCAGACTCTGAATTTTCGGCTTCAACACCCTGGCCTTCTTCACTATCACTTTCGCTATCGCGTTTGAGTTTGTTGACGCGTTTCTTATAGCTATACTTTTGTTTTGTGTTCGGCCTAGCCTTAAAATTTGTGCTAGAACTTGCTTTAGGGTGGTCGAGTGATTTTGAAGTTCTATTCGAATGACTAGATTTTCGGCACACGGCTTTTAAATGGCCGACAGTGTGGCATCGGCCACATGTATAGTCTCGATATTTACATCGTGTTTTCACGTGGCCGTTTTTGCCGCAACAATAGCAAATGAAATCCTTAGTGGATTTAGGCCAACTTGATGTTTTGCTCGATTTTTTAGCTACGTAGTTAAAGCTCTAGAATGGCTTCTCAAAACGCTTTGGTCCATTTCAGCAGATTCTAAGGATAAAGCTAAGGATGTTGTAGCCTTTAAATCCAGAGTCTGCTTCAACAACTCGCGTTGAATGACTTCTGATTGGATCCCCCCAAGAAGGTGATCCTTAATCATTTCGCTGTTAATATCTTTAATTTTAGTGAAGTCACAATACTTCGTCATTAGCTTTAATGCAGCTAAATATTCCCGATACTCTCATCTGATTTTCGCGATCTTCTAAAGAATTTAACACGCTCAGATACCACGGAGGGCACTGGCTCAATGTCGTCTAAGACTTTTTTAACGAGCTCATCAAATGTTAATGAGTCGGGCAAATCAGGTGAGAGGATATTCAGAATTCTATCAAACATTTTCTGGCCTACAGATGCCATTAGAAAATTAACTTGCTTGGTTGCTGGTATTTCTTTAGCTTTAAAAAAAATAACTAATTCGGTTGGAGTATTTCTCCCATGTGTCAGATTCGCAATCAAATTCCGAAAATAAACCAGCGGTTTTAGACAAACCCATGTTGACGTCGTCTTCACTATCACTAGATTCAAAATTTAGATTTAAATTAGAACTAGTTTCATTAACGCTTGCGTTCACTACTGAATTATTTTCAGTTTCATTTTCACTGCTAATTTTAGCAGTTACAGGTGGTTTGCTACCGACACCTGTCTTTGGCATAAGCCTAACAAAATTAAATTTAATTAAATTTAATTCCAATCCTGTTTAACATGCAAGGATTAAGCTGGAGCACTCAAGACTACCGGTCACTTATTTAACACAGAAATAAATCTAGCTTGACTGTAGCCTACCTAGTTGTATAAATTAACTGCCTACAAGTTAAAAGGGACTAGGCTTTGAAAAAAATGTTTTACGTTCACCATTTGCAACGTTTTACAAAACAACACTTCTGGCCTAAGCCTCAACACAGACCAGATTTCACTAAGTTGAGCATAAACCTACGGTGTTAAATTTTACACCAGCACACACTAGCCCGAATATGGGCAATGGCACAATGGAATTTACAAGGGTAATTTAGCAGCGCATTTTTCGAACCTTCAGGTTTACAATACTGCCTGTGCGGACACGCCAGTGCGTCGCTCTAGAACACTGCCAAGGTAAAATAAACCATAATAAATCCAATTGCCCACTTAGGTTCTAGTTGTTAAGGTACTAAATTTAACTGTTATCATTTTGTACCACACAGCACTACCACGACAAAATAACACTTTGAAAAAAGTTTAAACTCTGATAGGAATTCAGAGCACTAATTTTCATTGCCAAAATGAAAAAAATTTGCAACTTACCACAAATATGGAGCAAAGATGTGGTTGAAGACCTATCAGTTTAAGCTTAAGTTTTTAAAGATTACCAAAGGTACCGGACTCGTCGCCAACTGTGATGTCCTAAGCGGGGACACACCTAAGCCCAGCGTGGGCACCAATGGTAATAAACACACGGACTACCAGAGTGTAGGCTACAGCTGATAAGACAGCGAACTTCCTGTTTACTTCTCTTTAAATACAAGTGTAACAGGAAGTCATGTGATACAACTTAATACTATATACAATTATGGAATAGCCTATTAGTAGTTAAAGGGGTATCTTGGTAGGGTTAACATATTGACATGAAATTGATGGCTGCCATTGTGGAGCACGCTCACAAGTGATAACTCCACAACACATATGAATACATCACTAAGGTTGTACGTGGACTAAGCAGTACAGTAACATTGCGATATGCGAAACCTTACAGAAAAGTATATTCATGTTCCTTTGCTGTTTTAACTTTGGTTCAGTTAAACCTTAGATTGAACCTCGAACGAGTTCGATTTTGTTTTCTAATACTATATAATTTCATAATCCATGTGGATAATATTTATAAATAAATAAATAAATAAACACTAAAAATTCACGTCATTTTTGACGGGTAAACAGCCAGTACAGTTGTAAATAACAACCAGTTTTCGCTGTAGGGTTGGATGAGAGGAAAAAGTAAAATAATGCCAATTCGTAACTAATCATTCAAAATAATTGGGCGTGATGCTCAGAGTGATTTTGAAGCATAAGCTGCATAAAGACTTGTAGCGTCCTATTTAAAACCGGCAAAACTTGAACCACCGTTTGCGTGATTTTTCCTGGTGAAATGCAGAGCAAACGCACAGCTGATAGGTGAACCTTGCAGATATAAATGTTTGCCGAGACGAGTGAGGGCGCCGCCTACAAACAAAGTCAATGCGAGAGAAAATTATCTCGAACCAAGAAGCGAAAACGAGTGTACAAGCACTCGATCAATAAAGAAAAATGGACGTAAAATTGTTCAGCCTGTGAAAATTTTTTAAATAAATAATCAGTAATGTGTTAATATTAGTTTAAAGTTACGAGTTGAAGCGTTTATGAAAGAATCGTTTTTATTATTGAACGTTTTGAATTTTGGGTTCTTGAGTACGTGTGGCCGGAACTGACTCTACCAACATGGAGTCGCGTTCTTGTAAGTTTGGGTGAAGTTAGTCCTTAAGCACTGTTTGTTGTTGTTTAATTCCTGTTGAAGAAATGATTGGGAAATGAAGGTGAAGGAGCATCTATGACTGACAAGAATGCAGGGAGTTAGCGACCATAGTTCGCGTGACAATAAAGCTGCGTTTTGGAAGAAAAACTCTAACGCAGTCCCTGGAAGGTAAGTGTCCTACCTAGGTATGTGGTCTATTAGTATCTGCATGGAATGGCAATGATGTATGATTTAACGTGCTCACATAACATCTTAAAGTCATGCAGGTAATAAAAACTTGGCACTTAAGACTTATGAATACGTCATGATGCTGTGTGCAACATGTTAGCCTAGTGAGGTTCGCGTACGTGTTCCGTAAGCTGCACGTTTTACCGTATTTGCCGTGTTGAAAAGAAGTTTGATTTACCTTCTGGTTTGGTTTGTGGGAACAGATGAAATAATTTAAATCTTCCTGAGGAATTAGTTTGTCTAACGGACGCATAGCTAGTAATCTGTGTTTTTTTGTTTAAAACTGGTGAAAAAAAAATTTCCGAGTCGTGGCCTAGGCCTATCCGTAAAATTGCTATACTGGATTGGTAAGGAAGCTTTCTTTCCTCACAAGGCGAGGCTCTGGAACGATACCTTGTAGGTTTTTTTTTTAAGTCAGGTTAAATTTCCGTTGAATTTCCACATAGTCCTCTGCAAGATAGTCTTTTGGCTCTAGGCCTAGTTACTTGAATTTCTGAACTTGGATTTCCTCAGTCATGAGGTGTATTTGAGGTGTTTATCTCTCAAATGTCCCCACTTCCGTTACTTTTACTCATTTCCTCGTTGTATTCTAAACACCAGGGTACACGCGGTAGCGTATCTCGGCGTATTAGGGGAGGTACAAGAACCCGTGCCCTGGAGACATTCACGATTCGGGGTCCCCAAAAGAGACAAAATTAAGTATTATTTGGTCGGGGTTGAGTCACTTTGCCCCAGAATTGTTTACTTGTTAAGGAGGGGGCCCAATATTATATCCTCGCCATCCCTCCTTGGAAAAAGGTAGTTGCGTCACTGGACTAGCTTCCTAAACCAGTAATCCAAAATGGTGACACTAGACATTTTGCTGGATGGTTTGGCATTTCAAAAATTTCACCTTTTGGTACAAGTGTTAGATCCGTCTGAAATTAGTCGATATTCCCGTACCTAGCATGCTCAAAATTTCCATGGAAATCAACCCACCTCATTGAATTGCTGTTGCTGGCTATCTCCCAAAGTTCCTTGCACACAGTTACAAGGTGTGACATCACTAACACTCTTTACGAACTCTGGAGCGAGTTTAGGTGTTAAAGCTCTGAATGGGTGATGTACAGAACAACAAATGACATGCATGATATGAATTGTGAAACAATGGCACGTGCTCAAAACTGCGGTGGAAGTTTTAATAACTTCTTTGAATTGTTACTGATTGTCTTCCACAATTCCTTGCAAATGTGTCAGTCGATCACTTCAAGGTGCGATGTCACTTCCTCTTTTTGTGATGCTGCGTTGAGTTTGCCAAGCCAGATTAGTTTTCAGAAGGTCTGAATGGGGGTTATAACAACAAATGGCATTCTTGATGTCAAATGTGGAGCCATAGGCCCTATTGGAAAAATTAGTAGGTTTTTTCCAATATGGATTGATGGTTTTGGAAGGTCGGCTAGGCCTTGGACTAACTACTCTCTTCGAGATGGACGAGTCGCCACACAGTCTGTGCACCAATACTGTTAGGAGACTGGCAGACGCGACCTTGCGTCATGGGAGATCGAAACTATTTAGCATCACTAAAATAAATTGATAATGGTAATTGAAATTGAAAAGTTAGACTACGACATTAAAACAATTTTAAGATAACTCAGAACTTGCTGATCAAGGTTTTTTTCAATCCTAGATTCATTTGTAAAACGGTTTTAGAGATAAGTTAAGTAATTATAACACATGGTTTTGTGTGCCAAATGGCTGCATAGGCTGAATCTTCTTCCGTGGTTCACATTTATTGTAACGAACGGAATTCGGTTTGAATCTAACACAGAATAGGATAAGTTCAACTTTGGATGCTGTCTACGCATGAGTATTTCGCCAATTTCCGAAGGTTTTCCCGTTTACTCTTGTTACTCACGTGACACACCACTGACGGATTTCGAACTGGCGCTGCGATCACAGCTGCAGAAAGTCGGAAAACAATCGAGTTTTCAGGCAGCTATACGTATATCGTCCATCTCGAAGAGAGTAGCCTAGTTAGTCAAAGGTTAGGCTATGCTTTTCTAGTAGGCCTGTTTACTGGCAGGTTCTCTGGGTAGACAATGTTGACAACTGGTACTCTAACCAATATTTTCGGTAAGTCCAGAACTGATAATTCGCACAGTAGGCCTATTTTGAGAGTTACTATTTAATCATGTAGGCTACTGTCTCTTTTTTTTTATTCATTTATTTGTTATTGTTTTTCACAAGCAATTTTACAATTCATTTTAAAATCCTTAAACTTGGGCTATAAAAATAATGAAGGTTAATAATCTCACCTAACTTGCAATTAGTTTCCTAATATTAGCCAGCTTACGGCCTAGCTTCCTCAGAGGTATATCTTAAAACACGATGTTGGTATTGGTGTTGTTGAGGTTGATGTTGGCTTAAAACATGAGGTGGAGTAGGTGAAGGTGGGTGGAGTGGTTTGCTTGCTTGAAAGCCGGAACTGGAAGGTTATGTCGGAAACGAAAGTGACGGCCGTGGAAGGATATGAAAAAATCAGGATACACTTTTACCAAAATTGTCGGTACACTGTACCACGCACGGATGGTACTGAGGTGGGAATTTTTAGAAGCAAACTGTCAAGAAAAATTTCTAAAATCATCTGCCTTCTTCATGATATAGGCCCTAGTCCAAGAACACCGCTGCTAACAGTTAGACATGTTGCTCATTTGAAATACGCGCTGCTGGTGTTTGGATGCAGTGGTTTGTTGTGATGGTGGCTTCCTCTCAGTTTGGTCAGATGAAGTTTGTAGCATGGCGTACCATTTTGGGAGAGGCAGCTGGTGTCACGATCTTGGAGAGGTTTTGTTACGCAGGTGGTTCTTGTAGGTTCATAAGTGGAACTTTTAAATCACGGAAGATCTGGATGGAGAGGCTTTCCAGGGATCTCAGTTAAGGCTCGGACGACGAGTGTAAAAATTTTTGTAAAGTTTATCTCGAATTACGAGTATCAAAGTAAAGTGAGCCTTTCTGCATTTAGAATGGTAGGATATAGGCCTAATGGCTGTTGCTGTAAAGCCCCGGTTGCAGGTTATTGGACTGATTAAATGGATGTAGGCTGCCTGTAAGGCTAACCAGGTAAAAAGAAATGTTGCAGTGCAGATGTTGCTTGTTTAATGCCATTTTGGTGTGTGGCTTCTCATAAAATGCGTAGCTAGTGTGTTGTTTGTATAAAATTAAGATAGGCTATCACCGTTTTACAAAACATAGCATACATGGGAAGCTATTGGGAAGCATTGGAACCTAGTAATGCGCGAATCGTAAGAAAAAAAATTGAAACTTGTGGTGGGGGAAGGGGCGGGAACGAGGCAAAACCAATGCAGGTAGGACCTCCGTCCGAGAAATCAGAAAAAATACTGTGTTCACCAGAGTAAAGAATTAAGAACCGTTTTGAGACGAATGCGGAACAACAGTCCTCTTGAAGTTGGTGGCATTGGTGCAGTCTATTTAACGATTGATAAAAATGTGACAACACTAACAATCGTTTATCACTTAGCCTCCCTAGAATTACTACAAAGATCTCCGTGAGATGCAAAGGACAAGAGCTTTCATCTCATTCCTGAGGACAGATGCTTCATATGGTATGAACTAAGATATAGTAGACATCGAGAGTACCAAGGACGAGGATATTTCTGGGGGTAGTGAATACAATGTATTGGCGTCAAAACAATCAGCAGTATTGGACATTACATGAAAATTAAATCTGCAGTTCAGGCTGATGATCAAGACATTCAAACAGGGGAACAGCAGCCAGATGCATCTTTGATGAACGAAGTAGTGGACGAGCCAATTCCAATTGAAGAGGTTCCACAAGTAGTACAAAAACAACACCATCACACTCCAGAAGTGGTTCAGACACAAGCCAACAATATGATGCATGCACGTGCAAAATTCTTGGGTACAATCAGTTTCGGAGAAAGATTGAAGAAGAACGTGAAAAGGTCCAATGAGAAACAATAACTGGGAATGTTGTTTCTTGGACTTTGACTCTTTGGTCCCTCAAGTCAGTGAAAGGTAATTATCAACATATTAACGTCATCTGGTATAGGTAATGATGGTAAAGAAGGGAGAAACAAAGAATTGATCAAATGGAGTACTACAACAACAGCAGAAAGTGATCAATTCGAAGCAGAAAGCAAACACCCAACGGGTGATTGTCCAGGGGCACAACATTTAGGGTGGTGGTTGATTGACCTTTGACCATGGGAGAGGGGGGGGGTGTGACGTTGCGTCACTTCCAGTTTTCGTCGGGGACCACTCCAAGAAGCAAGAGCACCAAAACGGAAAGCAACAGAGTCAGTCACCTCAGCAGCATGACTAAAAAAAGTTAAGTAAGAAGATAGCCCTACCATAGTCTTGAAGCCAAGTCACGTCTTGGGGATTTGTTGGACTTAAATGCAGCCTACCTTAACGTGGGTGACTTGCCCTGGCTTCAAGCATCGTTAACACTTCATTGACAGTGAGCATGTGATGACAGTTGTATTTAGTGGCCCAGCATCATTGAAATGTTGCCACACATTTTTCTGTATGCAGACCATGTGAATGAATGGATGTGAAATGAAGTCATCTAGACTAAAGCTAGTCAGTCAAGTTGAGCTTTGACCCTTCTATGAAATATTTATTTATTCATCTGTTTGTTTGCCTGCCATTGAACTTGACCATGACTGATCGTCGTAATCAGAGAGTTGAAAGCTGCCTTTCCAGTAAACAGCAATGCCTCTAACAAGTTAACAATTGATTCTTCCACTCAATAATTTTCTCCCAGTATATTTACCGTAAATATTCACACATCAGAAGCCTTCAGGCAAGCAAAGAGGCAAGATGAAGTGTTTTGTGTGTGATCGAGGTCATTTTGCAAGAGATTGCCGGTCAAAACTGCAAAGAAACTCTTCGTCGAAAGGCAGAGTCGGATTGGGTTGCAAATGGTGCCTGTGCCATTTAGAGAAATGATGGGGAGGGGCGCCATGCGCTTTCCGCGGAACTAAAATCTGACGGGTCTGAAGAGTGCCCCCCCCCCCCCAGCCTTTGCTTGTGATATTCTACTGGATTTGAAACGGATTCTTCCACTCACACATTATATACAGTGGCGGATCCAGTGGTGTGTTGGGGATGCAGCTGCACCTCCAACCTACCACTGGTATGTATAATGGTTTTGTGCTTGGGCCAACACTCAAACTGTGGAGCCAGCAGCCTGTACATCATTTTAAATTTTTTAATTTTAAACAATAGTTGCTCGCAGTCATGTAAACTCCCTTTGAAGATTAGTGCACATTGTCATTGTTTAGCGAAGTGCATTTCAGTAAAAGCAGAAAATGAAACACGATTGCCGCCTGGTGATGGAATGCCGCTATTTCAGAATTCAACCCATATTGGCATTCCAAGCACCCAATGAAGTGAAGCGAAGCGTGTTTGATCCACCTATGAATCCAGATCATGTAACTCTGATACTATTCACTTCAGACGTGTCCACCCCTTTCCGAGCGCCTTTCCCATAGGTAATATGCCGGTTAATGATGTGCTCGAACATGGTACTAGTACTAATGAAAAGGGCTGATTTAAAATCACTGTTTTCTACTCCACAAATTAATTTAGTATTTGGGTTCAGGGAAAGGTTGTTGATATATACCTGTTTAATAATTGGAACTCTTGTGAATTTTCAAGTACTAGGTAGCTTACTGCATTCTCACTCGTACGATTTCTAATAATTTCAGGGCTAGCCCCAAGAAGGAGTCATTCAGAGGCAGGCACAAAAGAAATTCATCGTCAAGTTCATTTCAAGATTTCCAAGAAAGCACTGATGATGCATGGGATGCAGGAGATGATGAATTTTGCATTGTCTCTGGTAAGTAATAATTAGTTATAACTTCCTAATGTGAAGTGCCGTGTGTGTAAGCAAAGTGGTCCATCCAACTTTTGTTAGGGGTGTTGTTCTGCAGGATGATTAAAAAAGTAGGGATCCTGATCCTAGATCCAAAAAGACTAAAATACCAGGGGCTGCACCTGGTTGATTTTAGTTTTTATTGCCTAACTGAATATACATTACCTTTTTTATAGCAGTTTTCACAAAGTTATGCGAAAAGTACATAAAGAAGATGTATTGGCGAAGCCACATAATCCAATGGTCGTTCGATTGGCGGAAGGGCCAAGGGAGCAGGTAGGAACTCGGGGGCATCATCATACTGTAAGACTGAATAGCTAGGTGTGCATGGAGGGTGTCGAGATGAGGCATCAGACTATGTTAGGAGCCGTGCTTCCGAAGTAAAGAGAGGGGAATCGGTAATCAGGGAGTCCGCAAGTGATGTCGCCATCGTAGTATCCTTGAGTGGTGAGGGCAAAGGAGAAGGGGCAGCTTTATGCAATGCAGTCACTGTGGGAGAAGGTTCTCGTGATAAAGAGGAGGGAACCGCGGGAGAACAAAACTGTGCGGTTGACGGTGCGTTGCGGAAGCGTTGAGTACGAGACTGAGCGCAGTAATACGCTCTCTACGGTGGAGAGGTTGGGATCGGTGACACCCATCGTCGATTGTTGTCTTGAACTCTTGCTGATAAGTGAACTCCACGAGTAAGGGATTTGTGGTTTTTTTTTTTTTTGAGGATGTTGTTCTGCTGGGTTTGTATAAAAAGTAATCTGGAACGATTCCCTTGGCAGTTTGAGTAATGCAGGGAGAGAGTTCACAGACAGATCGGGATCACCACAAAATGGGGGATCGTGACTCATCTGGAAAGTAACAGGAATCGTGACTGCTCGCCTCTTGAGGCGGAAGCTCCTGTAAGGGAGCAGGAATCGTGTCAAATATGAATCGGAGGTGTTTAGGAGAATCAGGTGCTTCTGAAGTGCCTGCATCAGTGGATCGTTGTTGTCATGTCAGAATACTAGAGAACCAAGCCGATGAGTAACCGCTAATCAGGGATGCCTTCCGCTTGAGGTAGAGACTCCACAAAGCTATGAACTTGTAAACTAGCGAGTGGACCGCTAACTGAGGAGGGGCAGTTCAGATGCCTAAAGAGGAGTGAGAAGAAGTCCAAAGGAGAAACCTGTGTGAGCTGAAGGTAGTTTGGCAGCCGTCTTGCGAGTCATAATCTGAAGCGCGAGTCTTGTATAATGTTGTTTTGTGCAAGCAAGTTCCTTACTAAGGGAACGTAGATACCTGGAGGGACCTGTCTGGCTGGTGGGAACCGGCAAAGAAGTCACAGTTTCACACTTTTTATTTTTTTATTTTTATAAAGGGTGGAGCGGAACGAATGCTATGAGATGATCGTGAAGACAGGTCCAATGGCACGAACGAGTAAAAGAAGATGCCTTCTTAGCAGCAGCTCAGCGAGTCTTGACTTGTAATTTTAGTCTGGCAGAAGCTTCCTTTGCATGGGCGGGTTCCTCGCTGAGGGATCGTAAGTCACGTTTCGGTGCAGGTTGGCTACAGGGAATCGGAGAAGAGGTAACCGTGTCATGCGGTAGAAGGGGAACCGAGGGTTTAGAGAGAAAGGGATTCACCAGTGGTAACTGGGAATCGAGGGGTTCATGAATCGTCGTGAGTTCTAAAACTTCGGAAGCCGGTTGCGTCAGGATCGTGGAGGGCGGATTGAAGACCCGTCTTTGGGAGTGCTCTTTGTCCTAGGCGTGACTAGGCAATCGGAGGGTAATCGGGAACTGTAGAGGTAACCGGCAATCGGAGGGTAATCGGGAACCGTAGAGGTAACCGGCAATCTGAGGGTAATCGGGAACCGTAGAGGCAACCGGCAATCGTAGGGTAATCAGGAAGCCTACAGGTAACCGGCAATCGGAGGGTAATCGGGAACCATAGAGGTAACCGGGAATCGAGTTCTTCTCTTCGGAGCAATATAAACAGCATGCGTCGTAGAGAAGAAAAGATCGTAATGTAGAAATCAAGATTCGTGCTTGAGGCTCTGTTTAAAGGAATAAGTTTACCATTGCGTGCGTAATCGCAAGGTGGGAAGCCGAAGAGTGGGGGGAACCGCTGCCTAGTCGAGAGGCTCATGATCCGCTGGGAGTTTGAAGATTTGGACAAGAGTCAGAAGCCAGGTGTGTCAGGGGACGCGGAGAGGCGGATCATGGGAGGTGGAACGGAGACCCATCTTTGGGAGTGACTGTTGCATTAGGTATGTAAAGGCAGCAGAAAAGGTAATCGGGAACCATAGACGTAACCGGGAACTGAGTTCCTCACTTGTGGAATGATGTGAAGTTCGTGTCGTGGACAAGAAGCCAGAATGATGTTGAAGGGTCCAGACTAGGATGGTAACCAGGAATCGAACGGTTAGGAGTAGGGTCATTGGACAGGGGAATCGAGCTGGAGGTTGCGCAGAAACGTGCGCAGAGGGTTGCAGGTCGGAGAAGAGTCGTCGATTGCGTCCAAAGCGAAGGTGCATCATGAGACGACTAGCAGGAACCGATGTATCGATGACAAGGAGAGGACGGCAGGCAGATCGTAGTTCGAAACAGGGCCCCTACTGGGTGCATGGGCCTAGTCCAAGTTGTGAGGATCGTGACAGGAAAACGGAATCAGACCGAGCATAGTTCTTACAAAGGTGGCGCGTAGAATCAGCAGAACGATAGTGGATTGCGGTGTGGAAGGGGCCTGAATCGTGCAAGGGCTTTGTTTCACGGAGGCTGTGCGGACACAAGCGCAGGAGGTAGCGATCGTCGATTGACCATGATGCATGCATTGTGGATGAAGGTTCGTGTTAGGAACAGATGTACCTATAGAATCCGTCATTTTCAGCTGGCAATAGCGACATAGGAAGAATCTTGGTAGAAGAGGCAAAGGGACCCAGGCTGTAAGCTGGGGCTCGGTTCCAGTCCACTTTCAGTGGTGGGATCGAGCCCCCAGCAAGAGGAACCGAACCAGGTCCAAATAAAAGGCTCGATGTACAAGTGGTAATTAACGTAAGTTGCAGAGGTAGAAATCGGAAACCCCCTCCTGTCTTGAACCCGAGGGTTGTGATGAGGAAGGGGACCGGAATCGATGTCGTCGCAAGTGGAGTGGAACGAGCAAGCTTCAAAGATGCAGCCCTTGCCGTAGAGAAAGTGAAACAGCTATGACTGGTGTCGAGAGGAATCGTAAACACGATCCAGTGGAATGGGGATCGGATTAAGTCGTGATTCCCCTGAAGGTGCCGAACAAACCGTGGTTACGCTGGGCACACCCTCAACCATTAATATATGGCAAGGGGCACAGGAACCGGGAACGTTCAGCGAAGATTGAAGTTCCCTCCCTCTGGTTGGGTTGAGGAAAAGGGGACCGAATCCCTTTCCCCGGGATCGTTAAAGGATCCCCCACCAGAAGTGAGGATTGGTGAATCCATATGCTAGTAGCTCACGTGTGTGTGAGGGAATCGGTGGTTGAAAGAACCGAGGCCAAAAACTGGAACCTCTTGAAGACAAGGCGGATCACGGGTCGCTGAGAGATCGTTGATTACGACCGGTATTCCCAAGGAATCGTGAACCGTAACGACAACTGGTGAGTCCATGTGGACCGAAGGGAATCGCTGTCTTGAATCGGTGAGGGTCGCACAAGCGCTGCTGGCGTCAGAAGAGGGAACCAACAATCGGTGCATCCATTGTCATAGATGGTAACGGGGCAATCGACGGCACGCGTGTGCTTGTATCTTCGGGAATCAAGCTCAAGGGTGGTCACGCTAGCGTGAGGGCCCTAGAAGAAATGATGTGGTTCGGCTTGCGCAGTCTGCTTATATAGACTGACCCAAGCCCTTGCATGCGCAGGCCTATTATGAGCCCAGCAGGGAAGCCAACCTTCAAACTTCTAGGGAAAATAAGCTCAAAAGGGGAAACTACTATAAAAAAGGTAATGTATATTTTATCAGCTATAAAAATTCAATTCAAATCCAAAAAAAATAGCTGCTATTTTTGTTTTAATTAATTACAAAATTTTCAATCATTGGAAAAACGAAAAATGGTCGCCACTTTCTCAGATTCGAAATAGTTTTTTTTTTATGGTTTTGAATCTGAGAAAGTGGCTGCCACTTTTGGGGAATAGGAAAATGTGTCCTTATACATTCCTCCTTTTTTCTTAACTTTGGACTCACTGGGACCACTTTCACAAAAAAATTTAGTGTTTGCGGGTGGTCAACACCATAAACCTCAACAAAGAAGTGAGTGGACCCAGCTATCAAACAAAATAAAAATTCCGTTCCATTCTAAGGAGAGCACTCTGTGGAAGCTTTAGTTCATTATTGAGGGTTGGGAAAGACCGAGCACCTGCCAGAGAGGCGTTAGTTAGCATGAATGAATGTCTACACTCAGTCTTTGGCTGTAGTCATCATCATCTATATCAAGGACCATGCTAGTGATCCACCCACCAAGTTCAATTGTCTGACTTTTCATTGTAAGAAAGTCATTGTTCAATTCCTGCATGTTGCACAGCGGCCACTAGTTTTGGTACTTACGGAAACCAGAGCTGAGCGGCGAAACAGCTTAAAAATTGTTGAAGATGAGCAGTCTTTGTGTCCTTGTAAGCAATAGGTGTGTTGGTTGTTAAGACTACTTAGCTTTATTCACATATTATACATTGA
>JAHWFP010233510.1:35911-69727 GCA_023313725.1 Lithobius niger | reverse complement strand
ATAAATCAACACTTTTTTCTCGGAACTTCACTACGACAGTAGCCTTCACCATCTTGTCAGCATCGGCCGAAAAAAAAAACAAGAAAAAAAACACGGATTTAACCGCATAACGACGAGAGGTGTGCTTCCCTTTAAATTTGCGCAGCGTGCCCCTTTTAATATTCTATTATGCTCGCGCATTTCTTTATTTGCTTGCCTTGACTGGCAGGCCGGTCGGTACGACTTTCGCTCTCTTCCCCCTCAGAAGAAAACACATCATTCACTCAGAACAGGACTTGAACCATCCCAACCGACCCAACTCCTCGAGTCTGCAAGAAATTCTCCGGCGGGATTCCAAATGCCTCGAGGGGGGAGTGGAGGTTTTTGCGACTACTAATTTCGATTCAGTTGGTCGTTGTTGTTTTTACCCCGTAGTTCCCGATGAGACACTTCCTCCATTATTTATCTAACCCGTGGAGTCATTAGAAGGAATGTCGTTCCGTTCCCGTTCGAGAAACTCGGCTGAGTTGCGACGACCATCGAGCACGCTTATACAAAAGAAACAGCAACCTAATCGAGGCAAAAAAAATATATTCTCCACGGAACTGCAAAAGGAGCAGTCACTAACTATTGTCCTGATGACGGTGGTATGTAGTTATTGTCCTGATGACGGTGGTATGTACGTCGTGGAATTCCGTAATAACGGTACGGACTTAAAGGCGCTTTTTCACTTTTCCAACGCCTGAAGCAGCACCGTAGAATTTTCGAGCAATATAAAGAAAATAGCGGTAAATTAAAAATGTAACAACATCATTCGCAGCAGCGCCGCGATTTTCATAACTAAGACGAGATCACGTGACCCACGTCCGCCTATTGGATAACGGAGAGTCTGGAACGTGGATGCTGTGTTTAGAATATGGGAAACGCTATCAAAATGGTGAAACAGGCGCCTTTAAGGAGAAACTAGCCACATCGCTCGCTTCGCTGCACTCCATTGGCGTCGTCTCGCTTCGCTCGATGAGGTTTGCATGCTCGATAAGGTTTGCATGAACTAACAATGACGTCATGAAAAAACAAATGAGGGTAAAAGAAAACTTTGACGTTACTTTTTCAGGTTCTTTCGCGTATTGAGGGTCATAAAAACAAGTTAACGCCATGAAAACAGGCCTAACCGAGGCGCAATTTAATTATTTTCGTTTGGTCCTACTCCCATCTTTGTAGGTGCCTTGGTTCCAGAGGAGTAGAGGTAGACACACGCACGCACAGCATACGTCTTTAATGATGTAGATACTCTTTTAAGTATTTATATGTTATTTAAGGCTGGTCGCACACCAAGTTATACATTTGTTTCGCTACGACACCTTGCGACATTTGTAGCGCAATAAGCATTCTGAGGGTCAATTTTCGGCCGTTAGGGTGGCCGCACACCAGAGTCAACAAAACGGCGTTGCAAGACGAAACGTCGCGAGACGTCGCATCCGGTGGAGAGACCCCGTCTGCAGCAATTGAGACGGGGGTTTCGACAATACGTGTCCCGGCCATTGTAAATCGATGTTTTACGTCTGGTAAAATGAACCTTAAAGTTTGGGCTTTTAAAGTGTTCGTTCGTCCATTGCTTGAATCTGCAAGCCAGGTGTGGTCGCCATCTCTCTTAGGAGACATCGATAAGATCGAGATTGTCCAGCGGCGTATTACAAGGGGCATCCTCAGTTTAAGAAACGTAACATATACGGCAAGACTTGTGATGACAAACGTTGAGTCTCTGGAGCTGCGAAGATTTTGTGCGGATCTTTATCTCACTTTTAAGATTGTCAGGGACTTCACGGAAATTAATCTACCTTTCTTTGATTTAGCACCAAGTGTCAACACACGTGGCCACCCCTTTAAATTGGCCGTACAAGCTTCGCACTGCGATTGTAGAATGAATTTCTTTTCCTTGAGAGTAGTTCCTGTCTGGAACTCCCTTCCCGAAGCTGCAGTCACTGCTCGCAGTCCAAAACATTTTCGGTGAATCATGTCAAAGCATTGCTTGAAACCACTCTTGAAACGTCCTGAATTTTATTGGTAATTTCGTATTTAGATCTGTTCTTTTTGCTTTTTTTAGCTTAGCTTTCCTGTGGCGCTTAGTCAAGGCTGGCTATTAGTGATCCTCGGATCCTTGCCAGACCTGCTGCTCCTGCGGAAAAATATTATTATTATTATTATTATTATTAAATGTCGCGTTTGGTGTGCAGCCCGCCAGAGGTTGGCCGCACACCAAATTAGTCGTTTAGTCGCACGACACAGAACATTATGTCCTAACATGTCTCAATGTGCTGCAGACGTCTCCAAAACCATCGATGAGGTGAGTGCCACACACCGGATGAGACGTACGGTACCTTCCTAAACGGCCAAACAGAGCGAAACAAACGCACCACTGTTGGTGGGTGACAGTTTGGCTCATTCCCTGCTAATATCCGCGTTGATGCGGCTTGATTGACGTCGTCAACATCGTCAGCGATGAATCTGTTTCGTCAAAACTGTCAGCTCGCGCATGCTCAAACCTCCACCCCAGCAAACCACCTCCCTGAGATGGTTCGCAATTTGGCATCGCTCTCGCCTTGGTCACATCTATTAGCCAATCCTGGTCAAATCCATTAGCCAGGCCTGGTCGCGGTGAAGGTATGACGTATCGAATACTCTGCTGAGCTTGTTGAGCTGTGTTGTAGTTTAGGAAGGAACTAAACGGCTGACGCAACATCACTGCGCACGCGCGACATCACGTTTGGAGCCAAACTGTCTCTAACAGTGGTGCGTTCTGTTCGCTCTGTTCGGTGCTTTAGGAAGGTACTGACTGTCGCGAGATGTATTTAGGCGTCTCACGACAACAAAATGAAGCTCCTTCTAGTTTCGTCTGGTGGGGTCTCTCCACCAGATGGTCGTTTTGTCTCGCAACGTTTCGTCGAGATACATTTGTCTAATTTGGGGTGGCCGGACACCAAAGTCGACAAAGCGTCGTTGCAAGACGAAACGTCGCGAGACGTCGCATCTGGTGGAGAGACCCCACCCCAACAGATGAAACTAGAAGGAGCTTCGCTGTGTTGTCATGAGACGCCGAAAGACGCCTGAAGCCCTCTCCAGACAGAAGGAATTTTCGTGCGAAGCGATGCGTAACTACGTGCCTACAAGGTCAAAATTGGTGCAATCGTATGGTTGCTGTGCGTTTAAGGACCAATACTGAAGTCTTTTTTACTCCATACTGCGCCGGCGTGCAGCCACGAGCAGCCAGTCTGTTTAGGGCTTAAGACGTCTCGCGACAACGTCGTATCCGGTGTTTGGCGCTCAACTCATTCTTATGGTTTTGAAGACGTCTGCAGCATGCTGAGACAGGTTTCGACAAAATGTCCTGTCGTGCGACGACTTTGTTCGTACGTCCGTCCGTCCGTCGCCTCTTTCAACTCCAGAACGGTACCAGATATAGACACCGTTTGTCTTTGCGTCCAAAAATTGGTTTAAAAAACAATGCAAATTAAAACATCGTTGATGCCTTATAGCTGATAGACTCTGTCGGCGTAACTAAATGAAATAATAACATTTGATCGTCGCATTTAACCACTACAGGAATACAGGCAACCGTAAAAAACAAATGGATTTCGTTAACCAAACACATTAGCTTCATTTAAAATAGTCGGGACACCGTGTTGCATGGATGAATAGTCCTACTCTCCGACCTAATAACCCGTTAGCTGCTACCAGGAGACTGAAACGGCAGGTAAAAAAATTTACCTAAATGCTGGCAATTACGTGAAATATCTAAAACTACGTCTAAAACCTAACACACGTTTAACCGACATTCGTGATGGTTACTACCTTTTAGATCACGTAATGGCGATCCCTGTTGTAGTGCGTGATAGAGGGCTGCACCTCGAAAGTGGTAGAAGTTTGCAGAAGATCGGTTGCGACTAGGTAGTCACTGCGACTCTTAGTTGTTCTCTTTTGAACGCTCCTAGCCGCAAACTAGCAGTGACAATAACGCCTTTTGGTGACGAGGCTATAGTTTGTTCCACATTATGCTTGCAGGAAACTGGCTGTATGATGCCGCGTTTTCTTTCATTACGAGTGCAAAAAACACGTAAATATCCCACTCATAGACTCTAACAATTACTGTGTAAAGTCTACAAATGTGATATCCACATGTTTTGCACTCGTAGTTCAAGAAAATGTGGCGTCATACAGCTAGTTTCCTGCAAACATAATGTGGGACAAACTATAGATCTGGAGTCGGTCGTTGGCTAGCTGCAAGGTACACGGAAACAAATGGAGGTATAACACAAGGGCGTCTTTACTCACGCCAGTGCTTTGAGAGCGGTTTTCTTAGGCCTAAAAAACGTTGCTTCGTCCGATTCCTTATACAGCAAAACATGAATATTAAGGTTATAAATCGGTAAAGAAAAGATTCCGCATGCTGAAAAGTGCCACAGAAGCCAACAAATTTTTTAAAATCAGCATTTTTTAGGTGAAATAAACCCGCTCTCACAACGTTGGCTTGACAAACTAGTACGTTAATGTTTTTACCTCCGCGTGGATCAGGTGCGCCTTGCGGTTAACTGAATAATCGGTTCCAGATGCTGTAGCCTCGTAGCCAGTAAGCATTATTATCGCTGCTTCACTGACGTTATGGAATACTGATTTAAAACGTGCCGGAAATGTACCTAATGCGTGCACGCACACACCGCAACAGTATAAAATATACATCAGATTCAAATCAACTATAAGATATTCTCGACTAAAATGCAGGCAGTTTCCTCCATGCAGGGTAGAATATATAGGTAGTGTCACTCTTTCTCTGACAATGCTAAACATTTGGACGGAACTAGTACCTGCTTTTAGCGATTTACCACTAGAGGGCGCTGTCGTCATGGGGATCCAAAATATTTCACTAAAACAAATTGATCATGATAATTATACAAAATTAATCACTGTAAAACTATCTTATGTAAGATTAGGACTTTAAAATAATTTTAAGGTAGTGTAGGGGTTTTTAGTGCGTGTGGGAGCTGCCCCAATGCCAACCCCACAGTTAAGGGACTTGCTTGAAACTGTGCCGTGGTGGTATTCGAGGCGTTGCAGGAATTCCATATTAACCTTAACAGATGGAACAAGGCTGGTTGTCGTGGTTCAGTTTTGGTGTTAGTTTAACGTTACATATGAGCGATCCTGTGCTCTGGCTCGCCTGAAGTTCAATGGCGACACTAACCTTGGCTTAGGGCCTTAAATGGAATGTCAACGGCATTAGGCTTACTTGATAAAATATGGATTAGTTAGTTTCGGGAAAATATAGTTTAGTTTAGTGACTGCTAAACTAAGTTGCTACGGGGTTGCAGTGCTGGACTAGCAACAGGGTTGGTCTGGTTTGAATTTAAGTTCGGGAATTGGGGAAATTGGGAAAAATTCTAATTGTAGGGCCGAAATTACCTTTGGATGCGGGGAGTTGGAGAGTTGGTGGCGGAATGGAATTTTAGGTTAATAGCTAATTGTTAGGAGCAACCGGCGTATGATCAAGCGAGCTCGAGCCGTTACAATTGATGTCAAGCATTATGTTCAGGCAAATCACAGCTATTGTTACAACAATTGATCAAATAGGATTATTTCGACTAACAATGATTATTAATTTTGGAGGGCAATGGCACATTACAATTTCACGTCATGTGGACTTCGGGCTTGGCAGATTACACAATTGACGTCATCAGCGTAAGCTTGCTGGGGTGGTACAATTCCAACGTTGAAATCCGGAATTAAACTCGCAACAGCAGATCAGAACTGCCTGATCAAGTTTTACTCTTTTTAATCCAACTTTCAATATTTTAAAACGGGTTGTAGTTACGAGTGGCGCTAAGTGTACCGCATTGTTTTATGTTCCCAGAAGTGTACTGAGCAGCCACGCTTAGGCTGAAGCTTTTTTCGCGGTTCACGTGTCTTCTAACGAACTAAAAACGGATTGAATCGCAACACAGAATAAGTTCTTTAACTTAGGATGCTGCCCTTTGAGGTGGAAGGGAGTGGATGATAAGTTTCGAGTCAAGCCCAATTTCTTATTCACTCCTTACTGCATAGCTAGGGGACTATGCACAGAGCATCACATATTAGGCATCGGCATCAAGTTTCCCCTCTCGAACCGACCAAGGGTTTAGCTCCAGAGAGACAACTTCATACTCGCCAGAGAGGGGGAATCCCCGCCAGGGTTTACGTCATGTGACTGGCTAACAGGAGCAGTGCGGTTCCAACCGGTTCTCAGATGGATAAGCACTGCCGCCTGGCCATTGGCGCTCTTCCAATTCCTGTGTTTACGCGGTTATTGGGAGAGTGCACAAGCAGCGCATGTAACTACAAGGCGCACCGTGAAGTGGCACCTTAACTATATTTCGTCAATTTCCGATGGGCCCAAGTCCAACTGAGACAGTAGCTGCGTTACTCGCTGCCAGAAACGCAGCTACTATCTCAGTTAGCATTGTATTTTTACTACGCCGAGTCTCGCGAAACGGTGCGACGGTAACATGCGCGGTTGGAGATCTGCGCGTGGCTGTTGTAAGACAAGCAGGAATTACCTTTAATGTATTTCAGGGCAAGAGTTTTTGAAGGAAGAATTTGTTGACAAGCACAAACCTGGACTGGTTTCATCAAGAAAAAAAAAGCCGAAACTACGGCTTATTTGGGCCTCCATTCTACTGAATGTTAGGCAGGCACCCATATTTAGGCCTATTAATGACAGTTTTGATCTCTTTAAATCATCTTTCTCTGTGAATGAGAAAAGCTTGATTTTAAGAATTTGTTGAGTTTTTAAGTTAAAAAAAAATTGATCGATGACGAATAGAACAAGCTGACGAGGTAATGAACTCCAAAAACATAAACAGGCAGTTCAAAGTTTCTTTTTAACACCCTTCAGTTATTATAAGCTGTAGAGTTCAACATTTGATGTATTTCAGGTTGCTTACGAGGTTTTGGTTTTGATTTTTTGTTTGATCTTGCAATACAATTATTGCTGATTTGATTTTGTAATCCGATGCGTACTATAAAAATCATGCGTACTTTAATCATTATAACAAAAAGGTCCATTTGGGAGCATTTTTTTTACCCCATAAAGGCACACAAAAATCCCAGCCACAATACAGGGTGTCCAAAAATTATTTACCCCGTAAAGAAATTAAATTTAAAAAAAAACGAAAACAGATATTGAAAAACTATAAAGTGCCAACTGTTTATAACTTAAAAATTGTTTTTTTTTTAGAAAATTTCTCGTGACGATAGCCTCAAAAAAAAACCTCACAAGCGTTCTTTTTGTTGTTCGGATAATATCCAGTCGAAAATCTATTTCTCTCCAAACCTTTTAAGCATGTCTACTGATATCGATTTTATTGCCTGGGTATTCTTGTCCCGTAATTCCTGCACACAAGTTACCTTTCTAGCGTACGCTTTGTCCTTTATAAAGCCCCACAAGCAAAACTAGGATAATAAACATGGCAATAGTAGATATGCTTAAAAATGTTTAGGGAGAAATCGATTTTCAACTGGATATTCTCCAAGCAACAAAAGGGGCGCATGTGAAGGTTTATTAATTATGACACCACCATCACCAGAAAATTTTAGGAAACAATTTTTTGAGTTAATAAACAGTTGGCACTTTACAGTTTTTCAGTATCTGTTTTCGTTTTATTTTAATTCAATTTCTTTATGGGTTGAACAATTTGCGGACACCCTGTATATTTTACCAACATAAATATAGGCTTACGCCCATCGTCATACCCTCCCTGAAAATATATCACAACTCTAGCAATGGTTCTGCACACACATAACCCCACACACACACACCACACATTGTACAAGTGCCTTCATCAACCTTTAAAAATGTCCTCGCTTCGTCGACCTGTCACATTCCGGCAACGATCGTTTGCTACTGATGAGGGAGGGGGAGGCTGTCGTTGGGGAAGGGGGAGGAGATGGGGAGAAAAGACGGAGCCAGCGTCACGACCGTTTTTTGCCGCGATTACGACGGCATTAGCGACCGATTCGGAGCGAAAGTAATGATGCTGGCTAACTGGCTCGTATTGCCCTGGGGCTCCTTGCCCCAGGGGCAGCTCGACCTCATTGCCCCTTGACGCCTTCAAAGTCTGACAAGGGATCGGCCAGTCGAAAAGGAGCGGAAATTGCCGAGGCAGCAGCCGAGACCCATGAGGACCACGTGCGAGACTTAAGTTCGGCTGTAGTAAGGAGAAAAAGCCACGACTGTTTAGCACTCCACAAAATCCAACCTCGTCCTATCCAATGCATACATTCTCCTAACCAGTGCCGTAACCAGTGGGATAAGGAACGACAGGTGCCTCTTAAGCGCGAACCTTTCTTTAAGCTTGCTATACTGCGTCAGTAAGTGTGGGTACTACGAAAGCGCTCAGTTTATATTTTCCTCAGTTTGTATCGTGGAATGATCAAAAGGACAGTGTGACGTCATTTGGTTGCACGCGAATCGAGCACGAATTCAAGATGGCGGCTGTAGTTATATCCGCCCATGGCCAGCAAACTAACCGGCCCACTCTACAACGATATTAGCGGGGTAGACAAAATGGCTGCCACGTCTGGTCTGTTTTTAGAGGTAGCATCTTTGTGCGGAGAGACGCGACATCTATTGACAGCTAGTGACGGTTTTCAAAATAATAATTTTAATTTTCAAGTAGATTTTGGTGGCAAATTTTTATTATCTATAAAAGTATGTTTATCAATTGCATCAGCGGCACTTTCGGCGGCCATATTGCCAACCCAGTCTCGTAATGCTATTTTATAACCAAGATCCGGCCAGTTAATTCAGAGAGTACTGATCCGTCAGTCCAGCCAGATCCAACTGTGCGAAAAGTGATGTGAAACTGTCTTTTCGCTTCAGCCTCGCAGAGGGGCTTGCAAATCTTACATAAGTTGTAGTTGCACTTAAGGTACTGTGTCCTATCAACACGTTGGCACGGTTCTTCTGTCTTCTAAGCGAAACTCAAGCTGAACTCTAAATACCAACTCGATGTAGGTTTTTGCCTTTTAGTGCTGGTCACAACTTAGTACGATGACGTGTTACAAATTTCATGTTCCTGCATGCTCAGAAAAGAGGGGGAAATTTTTGCAGAACCCAGACCCACGAAGCCACCCACGTGTAGTCCCATACAAAGTTCGAAAATCGCCAAAATTTGGTGAATTCCATTGTCTTTGCTTTAAGTAAGTCTGTGCCGAGCACATTTTTTTTCCTGCCGAGCCGATCCCAGAGCTCAAAAAATGCCTGGCACACCGAAAAGAACCGAGCCGATCAGTGCCGCCGAGCAGAAGTACCATGCAGGCTTCGAGAAACAACAAATTTTTCACTAAAACAGCCTGGTGTTGGTAACCAAGCGAATTCCGAAAAAGCATAAAAAAAAGTAGTTTTAAATTTGTATGAATTAACTGCAAATTGTTAGTTCCTGTATTGAATTCTGTGGTATCCGTTAAAATTTCTGCAACAGAAAACATACATTGACCGTAATCATGAACTGGAACTGAGCATCTGCTAAAATGTAGCTCGCGTTCGACGTCCATCGGCCCCTGGATCGCGTGCCAAGACTAGACGCAAGCCGCGCTGCTTGGCTCGGTTAAATGGGCTACCGAGCGTCGCCGATCATGCTTGCTCGGCGAGAATCGGCTCGGCAGCTCGGAGTCGGTACAGCCTTAATTTGCAAAGTGTCAATGCAAAGTTATAAAAATGCGGATAATTCGGAACTGCAAGTCAGTCTCGGTTGGCAATCGTCTACAAGTGCAGGAAAGTTAAACCTTAGAGCAATATACTCACTTCGTTCGGGAAGAGCACACTCCTACGGACAGCAACAATCAGTTGCGTTATTTAGTGACGTCATCATTGAACTAGGGGGACAAACCGGAGGCAGGAGCAAACAGCGGGGGTAAAACAGGTGGAAATGCGTGTTGTTACTACGGTGACTCATTGAGACAAACACAACTTTTTTCCGACATACACTGTTGTGAGTTTAATTCCTGATTTCAACGTTGGAATTGCACCACCCAGCAAGGTTACGCTGATGACGTCATTTGTGAAATCTGCCAAGCTTGAAGTCCACATGACGTCAAATTGTAATGTGCCATTGTCCTCAAAAATTAATACTCATTGTTAGTTGAAATAATCCTATTTGATCAATTGTTGTAACAATAGCTATGATTTGTCTGTACATAATGCTTGACATCAATTGTAATGGCTCGAGCTCGCTTGATCATCCGGCCGGGTGCTCCCAACAATTAGGTATTAACCTAAAATTTCATCCGCCACCAACTCTCCAACTCTCTGCATCCAAAGGTAATTTCGGCCCTATAATTAGAATTTTTCCCAATTTTCCCAATCTCCGAACTTAAATTCAAACCTGACCAACCCTGTTGCTAGTTCAGCACTGCAACCCCGTAGCTACTTAGTTTAGCAGTCAACGTATGAAATAGCCCGACACTGACTAATCCAAATTTTCCCAAGTAAGCCTAATGCCGTTGACATTCTATTTAAGGCCCTACGCCAAGGTTAGTGTCGCCCATGAACTTAAGGCGAGCCTGAGCACACGATCGCTCATATGTAACATTAAACTAACACCAAAACTGAACCACGACTACCAGCCTTGTTCCATCGGTTAAGGTTAATTTGGAATTCCCGCAACCCCTTGATAAGCACCACGGCACATTTTCAAGCAAGTCCCTTAACTGTGGGGTTGGCATTGGGGCAGCTCCCACACGTACTAAAAACCCCTACAACACAAAACTTTCATGAAACCGAAACTTCGGCGGTCCAACACCGGATAAGAAGACACACTACGACCTAGGACGATATATGGTAAACTGCGCCAGCACCAGTTGACACCTTGTTCCGATTTCATAGAAGTTTTGTGTGCCCCAAGTATGGTCCCACTAAGCCACCGTAACGTTGCGATCGTGCAGCTTAAAAATGGCCGGCCAACGACAATAAGGAGAGTGAGGGAGAGCGAATTTCATGAAGGTAAATTGTGTTAGCTAATATTTGCCATATGGGGATTGTAAAAATGCCACGAATTGTTTTGGCAGTTTGTGACTGCGCAATGTTTATTTTCCGGCGTCTTTAAACTCCAATGTGGGCCGGTTTAAGTTTCGATTTCGAGCGCCATGTTGGCTGTACTGCTGCGGTCCTTGCGCTCTTTGCGCTATAGAGCAGCGTCAAGTGACGTCATATTGGCTACGAGACACCATTTGGAGGGCATAGCTACAAGGTGCACTAGATTAAAATGTAACGGAAAACAACGGCACTTCTAGTCAAGTGAGTGGTTTGAGAGCGGATTTCTTAGGCTTAAAAGAACGTTGTTTTTTCCAACAACAAAAATCGCGCGTTATAGGCTTAAGAAATCCAGTCTAATAGCATTGGCATCAGTAAGACGACCTTCTTTTCGTCCTGCAGTGCCCCTTGCAGCTAACCCAGTTACTGGCTCCACCATAGAGTCATACACAATAATACTATTGTGTCACTGCTCTATACAGCAAGGCCCTTCTGTGAAGTTAAAGTTGCGACTGTAGGAACTGCTAGAGTTTCCACCCCCTGGTTAAACTGAACAATTTTACTGCTGCACATACGAAAAAAATGCAACAAATGTATTGTACAATTATAGCTGAATCTGAGCTGAGCTTTTTGTTGTCACCACGGCCCAAATAAATCAATGATGATTTAGTAAAGCGCATATTCAAACTTCCTGACGAATCTAACGCCCACCCCCAAAAATGCTTTTAAGGCCAGGATCGTGAAATAGGAGAGTTAGCACTTAAATCTTCGTTAGTCAGCTGGAAATTAACAAACTCGACTTTTCATCCAATGTAATTCAGGATCGGGAACTCCCGTATGTTAGCGCCTGCACCACTTTCCGGAAATCGACTTCCGCGAACCTTCAGTTACGAAGGATTATTTAGTTAGAATAATTAGTGCTAACTGTAAATTTAGTTGGATTTTGGAGGAGTCTATTAGCTGAAAATAATATGGTCGATTCCACAAGTAGCATTAAGGGTACTATTTATAAACAATTGCAATATTTCGACCTACTCTCGAGAGCCATCATCAGGCAAAAACAGAGACAAGCAATGGAGGCCGGATGCCTTTTCTACTTATCTGTGTTTATGCCTGATCCACGAGCGGGCCGAAGTATAGCAATTTTTTTTTAATAAATAGTGTCCTGTAAGCTACTTTAATGGAATCGACCCATGGTTTTCAGCCGTCTTGTACTACAACAAAGCAATGAACTGACTCAAGTATTAACAACCTAAACTTGCCAAGAAATGCAAGTTAAGGCATTGCGTTAACGGTAGACCGAATCCAGATCCAGTACGTGAATGATCGCATAATCGCCGATTGTTTGTCAAATTAACTGCATTAGCCACAGGCACTTAATTGATGATTTACGGCATTAAAATTTACCAAGGTCATAATCTCACAACTCGCATTAGACTGAACAAGTATACAGAGTTTAACTATTTCGTTGCTTTGCTTTGAAGCAGCCACATAACTGATGCGAACATGCCGCCCATTCCCAACTACACATTTTCGAGGCTATTATGGGATTGACTTGGGGTAAGTGAGTGTTCTGATACAAGATCCAGACTGGTCTAATTTTCACCCAACATAAACAGACCTTCAGATTTCATCTATACTCATCACATTTTTGACAACCTGACCAGCAGCGGAACCAGCATTTTTGCTGAAAGGGGGCGAACACAGAAAGAGGTGCTGTCATTGTCAAAAGAGCTTTATGAATCTAAGCGAAAAGGGGCACCAACACTTTATCAACTGTGTCGGGGGGGGGGGGGGCCGCCCGAGCCTGACCGGAATCCCGTTAATCCCGTTTACTCATCACTTCTTTGAAAACCTAACGGTTGCAGTACTGCAGTACTGTCGTAACCATGACTTTAAAAGTACTTTAAAAGTATAATTATTTTGTCACACAGTTTGCCTGTCTCCTAATCGAACCCGAACTAAACTCCAAATAAATCTAGTGCCGCAGCTTTCGTCTTTGCTGCTTAGTGGCACGGGTCGCGGTTAGCATGACTGTACGTACCAATTCCGTGTTACCTTATACAGAAAAGGCAGAAATTTTCTGCATCACCCAGACCAAATAGTCCTGACTGGATACCAAGTTTAATCGGAATCTGGTAAGTGGTTTCAAATAAATCATCTTGACAAAAGAAAAAAGTTGTGTAGCCAAAAGAGAGGCAAGGCTCTCATGAACTACTACTTGTTTGTACACATTATAGTGTCCGCAGCCTATCTCGAGTTCGCCCCAGAACGAATACAGATAATCGATTGTACGTTTTCGATAGCAGAGCACCTTGTTGATATCCTACATGGTTACAAAAAGAATGGCGGCCGTCGATTAAAGCCGCTCCCTCCAGGAAGACGTAGCCGATCATAAAATACCTGCAAGACTCAAGATACGCTGCGCGCACAATAATAAATATTTCGATAGGTGTATTGCACGTTTCCAAGTTGACACCAGTACTAAATTTGTAAACACAATTACCTAATGGAAAAACTAAAAAGCATTTTCCAACCGACTGTTAAATGGATAAGGGTATAAGGGTCTGTACCAGAAAAAAACAAATGTTATTTTTGGTGTGCCTGCTGCTCAAACTGAATACCGGAAGCGTGTGTGGGACTATTCACTGCCCAAGTTTTGTAACGAAAACAATTTGAGTCCGTTCACCACTTTCCACCGTTGGAAACTATCTATAGTACAAAACTGCCCCACCCCTCACCACACGCCTTGATTTTTGTCTGGCTTTGTTTTTTTTTTTGCGCATTGATTTTGTAAATGGTTTGTAATTGCCTGTAAAATCAACTTCGAAATAACTAAATAAAATAACAAGTAAGCCATCTCTTGCACAACATATCGAAAATATCGCAACAACATGTTGTAACAACAACTTTCAAACAAACTGAAAATTCTAGAGTAAAAAAAACCCACACAGACAAGGCGAGGTCTTGGCGTTTGAACAGCCCTGTTTTCAAGCCACAACAATAACAATTATATTCGTCCAGAAGCTACATCATAACGAAAAGGTAAACATTGGCAGGACAGCAGAAGGAATCTGAGCATGAAACCACGAAAGAAATTTTGTTTTTTATTGTTTTGGCTTGAAAACGGCGATGTTCGGTGGATCAAAACGTCAAAATTTCTGTGGTTTTACTATTTCACTTTCGGTTTGTTGGAAATTTGGTATTTATTGGTGTTTTTTTCCCTGGTTTATCGTGCAGTAAAAATAAAAAGATAATTGATGGGATTGCTATGGTTGGGCTGTTATAAATAAGAAAGAAAGGGAACGTCCAAATGTAGATCCTTATTAGAGAGGGACGGTAGAAAGCTAGTGGGGGGGGGGAGATTAACACTATTGTGTGCGCGGCGTATCTTGAGTCCTGCACTTAATTTGTGAGCTGTTACGTCTTCCTGCAGGGGAAGGCTTTAATCGACGGCCGCCATTGTTTTTGTACCTATTTTGGATAACAACAAGGCACTCTACTACCATATACATACAATCGATTATTTGTGTTCATTCTGGGGCGAACTCAAGATAGGATGCGGACACTATGGACCTTTTCCAGGTCCTTTGTAGTCGCCCTCCCTAACATGGGTCCTAAGGTGGACTCGCCCATGTGTTCTTATAGCGGCCCGACTATATCAATCCTAGTTTTCAGTAAGCTAGAAAATCAGTATGCTATTCACGAATGCTGAAAATTCAGCCCTTGTGAAGTGTCCGGTAAAAGTAGTTCATCAACATCTGCATTCGATTCCATTCTCCATGTGATGAATAAGTTAAAGCGATGTTTGGTTCTGTTTTAGGCCTAATCACGTATTGTATTGTTCTACCCTATATACTTGGAAAAGAGGTAAGCACCTGAACTGTAGTGAAATTGGTTATAGGACTACAGCTCGGAGCAAAACGCCGCAACTAGTCGTTTCTAACTACTACCATTTTTGAGATGCGAAACTTTGCGTTTCAGGGTTGTTAAAGCAGTCGTCATTATGGCAGTAGCGCTCAAAATAAAGTCACCAAATGCCAAACTTCCATCACCATTTGGCGAGAGGCGACCAACATTATTGAAGGTTATTGGAAAAGGGAGCTAATAAATGCCGAACAAATGATGGTTTTCCCCAAGATGGCGCACCTTAAGTTGCTGCAGTTTCTTACACTTTCTTTTTATGGCACGGGTTTCTTTCGGGTGAATATGCAGAAGAGTCTAGTTGCAAAGGGTGCTAAACAAAACTGACTGAAAACCCAACACCGAACACCAGAGAGCAACGGCGGGTAGTTAACCCTGGAATTGAGCCTTTTTTACCCGGATATTCTCCAAAGACAACTTCTCGAACGAACGCCCCAGCCTCGCTCCCAAACCTCGCACCCGTTTCCAATGATGCAACTAATTCGATGGGGACGTTACGGAAGCCGCGCCGGAGAAGTGAAATCTACAGAAGCGTATTGGAAGCAATTGAGAAAGAGAGCGAAAGTAGCACGGCTAGAAGTGATAGCGATGCACGAATCAGTCTAGTCAGCAACTGGAATGAGAATGTCGGCTTGTAAGGAAGCCGGAAAGTGCGAGGGTGGGATTTGAGGATACCACTTTGTCACGATCGTGAAAGTTGGGGGGGATTTTCTCGCAGCGTCCTTATTGATTTTTCAAATAAAAAAGTTAGGGGATGTTGAGTGAAAAGCAGAATTTAGCCAAAACACTCCGAACTTCGGATGTGATCTTAAAAATGGTAACAGCCATTGTGCAACTCAGCACTATTGTTTTGTCTTAGGTTTGCACTTAGCGAGGAAAAACTTGGGAAACCATGCACGTAATATCCTGGACTTTTGATACCCTACGCCAGCAACTGGGCTTGGTATAATAGATAGTTTAAGGAAACGAATCGTCCACTCTTCAAACGGCTGAAGTTGGTCACTCAGCACTTGAGATTTTCATCTTACAGATTACCTGGTACAAAAATCAAAAAGAATGGAACTGGAGCATAAAGAAATGGTAACCAGCACAGCAGGGCCCGCAGCATTTACAGCGGCCGCTGTGGGTAATAAATTGAAAAGGTCGGTGAATTCTGTGAAATGTTCTGTGAATTCTCTACTCAGGCTCAGGTATCACAGTTAATTTTGATGTCGATAGAAATGTCGCAAATCTTGTTACTTGCATGCTTGTTTACTTTCATGTTTGCTGGGGCCAATGGCCAATTCTTAGTCTTGGGGTGTCCATTCTTCCATAGGTGGACATAATCTATATCTTGTGATTATATTTCCGGTTCCTGCCTCTAGAGCATAATAGAACAGTCCATTACCCATAATGCCCTGGCTGTTTCGCGGTTGTCAGGGGCAACCAAATCATATTTAAGCAAGGGGGCCAGCATGGAAAAATCAGAAAGCCTTCGGGCCAGCCAACTGGCTGGTCCTCCTTCAACCCCTGCTAGGTTTCCTAGTTAGGGGGATTTTTGGCTTTTAGGCCTTTAGTAGGCCCAATTTTGGTTAGGCTCTTTCCCCCGACCTAGCCTTTACCCTAATTTAAGCCCAAAGTTCCCCAGCTTCCCTTACTCTTTGGTTTAGTCTAATTTTGCTTTTGCTCTCCCACAGTTAGTTATTTTTGGTCAAGAAATACGCCGCGGGGGATTCTCTGATTTTTTACAAAAAAATACAAAATAAAAACGCGGGAAAAAACAGGAAAAAAAGAAAGCCGCACTTTCAGACATTATGCCCAAGTGCCTTAACATATTATGTTAAGACACTGATGAAAATAATTTTATCCTCACACTTCTGCATTGAAACCTACTGTTTTCCACTGGAAAAATATGTTTAAAAAAAGTCCTTTCTGATGTTGTACGTAGCCTTGAAATTGATCTCAGTTACTCTGGAAAACCAGGAAAACTTAAGGAAAATATTTCTGCATCTTGATGGGAACCATGTGCAACAAAAATGCTAGACAAGGTTTGTTTCCGCTGTGGGTAAAATAAAAATCCCGCTATGGTCCAGCAACGGAGATCGTACTCTTAGAATTCATCTTCCATACTATCCGATCGCTGATGGCACTGTACGTAAAGTGATGTGTAATTGATTTTACATTTAAGCATCCCCAAAATGTCTTCGACATCTTACATAAGTTGTAATTATGTCTGGCGTACTGGCGTACTGTATCAATTGTAGTCAATTTCAGAATACTTTTCTGCTCAGTTCTTCCGTATCGTAACTGAAACTGTACTCTGATTAATTCCAGTGCCCTAACTTTTTGCTTTTGTGGTGCTATAAACCCCTGAAAAAGTAAACCATGCCTAACCATGGTTAAATATGGTTAGCCTTAAAGGTTAAACCACAGATTAGATAGTTAACTGGATGCAGTATCTTTCCTCTTCCAGTCCAACGCAGGGCTATAGCGGTAATTGCGGCTACTACTACCTTTGAAAAATGCTTTGCCTTCGTGTTGATTCTAAGGAAGCATGGTTAGACCATGGTTGGTCCAAATTTACCCATGGGTAAACCTCATTCAAACCCATGGTCACTAGTTGCTATGGTAACAAGGAACTTTTACCATGTTTCAAGCCCTGTTTCAAACCTCAGTCACAGTGCAGTGGTCCGGGTTGCCACTGCACCACACATTACAGAGATATTAATTAATCAAACCCCTAATCTAGATCATTTCATAAATGTGTACCTCCTGCAAAAATTGAAAAACACCGGACAGGAGGAGACAGACTTGTCGTTTAACCTTGGAAAAGGTCAAGAATAAGCATGACGATGTATTATGAATTCAACATTCCTGTGTTCAGAAAAGACTGAACGATTCCGACGGCAGCACGCAAAACGATATAACCCTAAAAACAAAAGTTTGATCATGATCTGACAAGTGATTTGAAAGAAATCTTCTAGACCGACAGTCAGACTGACAAGAGTTTCAAACCCGGTAATTTACCAAGCTGCACCAAGTTACTCAAAATTAAGTAAAACAGTTTGCACTAGCTTCTTTACGATTTACCGTAATGCGTTAGCCCTACACCATTCACTAGTATTGTACGTGACTCACATAGCTGACCGCTAGCTAGCATACCTAATCTTCAGAGAGGTGGCACAATAGTCGCTTCCCTTTTGTGCTCTAAGGTAAGCTGTTGTGATGTCTCTTGACGTTGCTAACCAAAGTAACTAGGGCATTATCAGATACATCGTCGACAAAATTGTGGGAAGCAAGCAACCCGTGTTGCATTGGAGACAGCGTTGTGGGTCCGGTCTTTTCGGTTGCGTCCGATTTAAAATTTCCTCTTTGTTAAAACCATCTCTGGGTGTAATGCTGTCAGTGTATAAAATCGGGTCTAAATCGTGACGCTGATACAAAAGTGGCATTGGGGTGGATTCATAAACGAAGCTCCGCTCCAATAAAAGGGCACAGTCCCACTGAATGTGCACTGAACTTCAGTCGACCTTACAACCTCCGTAGTTGCGGTGCCTTTCGTATTGGCACGCTTTAGACGATCTGCACATTGGTTTACATATCGTGCTCAAATTGTCAAATCAGCCCGTCAGAGATCTGCCATTGTCCGTCGACACTTCTCGTCTAGGGATCGGAAGGCGCTTTTCTGGGCATGCTGCGTTTTTGTTAGACCCATCCTGGAATACGCCTCCGCTTTCTGGTCGCCAAATCTTGTTAAGGGCATAACTCTGGTTGGGTCGGGCCAGCGATCATTTACGAAGAGGCTGCAAGGTTTGTCGTATTGTTCATATAATGAACGTCTGCGATTGTTGGGAGCTGGCACTCTGAAGTTGTGTGGGCTCAAATTTGATTTAACACTGACCTTTCTGATGCTACATAACATGGTGAATTTGAATTGCGGGTATTTTTTTTTTGAGCTTCGAAAGGATAGTGTGACTAGGGGGGAGGGCACTCGTTGAAACAGGTGGAGAGGAGTTACTCCACGAACTCGTTGGCCATGGAACTCGTTGCCGCATCATGTGGTGGCGGCCACTGGTGTGGCATCTTTTAAGGCAAAACTGTCAAAGTTAAATAACCATCTCCTGTCGTTTACCCATTAAGGAAAATTGGAAATTAGCCAATAGCGGAAATCATACACTAGAAATAACGTAGTTCAGTAAGCCACCTTTATGCACTTACGTTTCGTCGGAGTGGCATGACCCGGATTCGAACCAGCTACCCAGTTCGCCCCAGATCACTTGCATAGCGCCTTAGTCGCTATGGCCACATCCTCAACTGGCATAAAGATAACTCACTGAACCCGTTATTAAGGTCACAATCGTGACCAGGGCTCCATTCGACCGAAATTCACTCGGCCATAGTCAATGGAGAGGGAAGACAAATCATACACTTACAAGGCTCAATAAAGGAGAAATAAATAGACATAAATCGCTGGAAATAATACTAAGGAAAATTGGAAATTAAGCCAACAGCGAAAATCATACACTAGAAATAACGTAGTTCAGTAAGCCACCTTTATGCACTTACGTTTCTTTATTTCTAGTGTATGATTTTCGCTGTTGGCTTAATTTCCAATTTTCCTTAGTATTATTTCCAGCGATTTATGTCTATTTATTTGTTTACCCATTACTCCTTAGACTAGTTTGGTAGGTCTTTTTAGGCAATATTATCAAATTGAACAACCATGTTTTGTCTTTTGCCACTTCTTTTTTTCTAATTTGGTGGGCGGGCATAAGTGACCTTTTGTCGGTCCTGTCGTGACGGTTTTGCACGACGAATGAATTATTTATTATTTACAGACGTGGCCGACCCGCGGTTCACTTTAGGGACGATGAAGATGACGTGAGTAAGCACCAAGAATCACCAAGATGCTTGTTTTTTTTTTTCAGAATTCACAAAGCCTGACGAAGTTTTCCAAAATTTACCAAGTTCCTAAACGTTCCCATGATTTGCTCATTCCATTTAAGTGCACGGATTTACCAAAATCACAAAAAGTGTGCAGAGATTCAGGAGCAAATGCTAATTCGACGAAGAACTAGGGCTACAACGAATTTCCGAGGAAAATACCAGATGACTTTTGGTCCCACTGTTTGAGGTCTAATCTGATCACCAGTCAGCGATACTGAGGGTATCTTATACCCAATAAAACTGACACAAAACTACAATTTTATTAAGTGTAATATCTCCATAATATCACTGATTTGTGACCACATTAGGTCACGTAGAGGGGTACAAGGTGTCAACTGACACGTGACTTTTTTTTTTGTTGTTCTTAGAAATTGTGTACGTTTGTCGACGCAAGCCTAGAAGTCATCAGAGGGATGGATAAATTTCGGATAGTTCGCGGTTGTAGGGTCTTCCTACACGAACATGCTAGGAATTTTTACTAGTACAATAAATCTCATTTAGAGGGCGCCAGGGGTTTTACTCGTGACTTGCTGATCACTCCGTAGCATAGTGAGGAAGTACTTTGCATATCTGACATAGTTTGACTTTTTCTAAATACCTTTGCCACAGTGAATGCTTGCTAACACGGATTAAACAAACAAACAAAATAGGCCTAATTGGGTTCAAATTTAGGCCTAAATTTAGCCCTAATTACACGCGACTCCATCTTGTTGAGTGTAAACTAACTACTGTCGTTGTATAGAATGTATGAAAAACAGGATCCAGATTTTAATTCTATCTATCCATCCTGTGAAGTCATTTATTCACAAGTTTCACTGCATTTGGATACGCACTAATTACTCAACATGAAAAACAGGAATGAAAGCCAAATGGGCTAGGCAAGTGTTGAGTATCTATAGACGCAACCCTATTTACATTGCCCTTTGGACTTAAACGTCAGACTGCATGAGCGGGGAATTGTTCCCACGACCGTTGAAAGCAAAGTCGTACAGACATGGCCAAAAGAAACGTCCATAGGAGCATTTAACATGTACACATACATATACATATATATGTACAGCATCCACTTTCCATTTGCCACTGCAAATGTTTGGATCCGTATTTGTTTAACACCTGTCGAGCCCGTTTGGCTTTCTGTCTTGTGTATTCCCAGTGTTTTACGATTTATTGTGTGTTCCGTTCGGTTTCACTTGGTGCGTGGCGCGCAAATTAAAGGGCAATTACATCCATTTTGACATGCATGTTTGACTTTTGGATCACTTACACAATAACTAAACACAAGAATTGCGGTAAGAATACGTTACTTACGTCCGATATAACAATTTAATGACTGCATCACCAAAACACGACACGGAGATCGCCATTGTTTTGCTGGAACGCTCAGAAATTAATGCCGACAGATGTCACTTTTCGATTTCGACTCGCAGCCGATTTAGATAGCTGTATTGACTGTGAGAAGCTCAAGCGTCCGACGGCCTTAGCTGGCCGGCAGTGTAGTTGCCAGTTAAGGCCGTCAGACGCTTGCGCTCCTCACAGTCAATACAGCTATCTCAATCGGCTGCGAGTCGAAATCGGAGAGATCCGTCTGTCGGCATTAATTTCTGCCCGTAACGGCAAAACAATGGCGACCTCCGTGTCGTGTTTTGGTGATGCAGTAATTAAATTGTTATATCGGACGGACGTAACGTATTCTTACCGCAATTCTTGTGTTTAGTTATTGTGTAAGTGATCCAAAAGTCAAACATGCATGTCAAAATGGATGTAATTGCCCTTTCGTGGCGAATGGAAAATGTTTGTTTATATGTGAATGTGTGCGTCGCGTTAAAGGCTGCCTTTGGGCGTTTCCTTTTTGGCCGTGTCTGTATGCCCCCTTAGCGGTAGGGCCCCGGCATTTGATTCCAAAGGTCGTGGGTTCAATTCCCCGCTCAGGCAGTCTGACATTTAAGTACAAAAAGACAACGTAAACGTGTTTTCATCCGTATTTATTTACTGAAAACGAGTTTATGTGCAATCAGTCGCCCATCCTTTTCTTTTTCGACGCATCCTCGAGTTGCAGTTGTATACAGATCCCAAATCTTCCCCGACAACCGAAACAGCGTCATCAGCTGGATGCTGGTCCAACCTCCCAAAGACATAAAGCTTTCATTTTAGTGTCACATTCGTTCCCCTTTTCCACTTTTTAGCTTTTTCCCTCCTCATTTTCTATTATGAAAGCAGCTCGCTTACAACTCGGCATGCAAAGGAGGGTGTTAAGCATGAATTTTACATGCTTTACTTTGTTACCATGGCAACCAGAAATTTACCGCGTTTGTCCTTCCTCTCTCCCTTTCCCCCGTCCAGCTTTCCGCTAAAAGTCTCGGACCGTATATCACCGCACTTCACACAGAACTTACAAAAAAAAAAAAAAATGCCGTTTACACACGAAGGTGAGGCTCATGAAAGTTTACGAGTGTTCTTAAAAGTTGCATTTTTCACTGGGTTATGCTCTCTCAAGTTTATGTTTGTTATAGCAAGATCGCTGGGCCGTTCTTCGCCGAAGTTTGGAAGCCAGTAAAAGCTCTGCTATATGGTTTTTCGCACGAGAGCAAAATCAATTAGCTAAGAGCTCCCTTACTGATAGAAACTCGCGAGAAAATCAACACTTCGGCGCCGTGATGTTAGGAGCGAGGTGTTCGGATTCAAGGAAAAGGGGGCCGCCTCTTTTAAAATAATATTGGTTGCCGGTGAAAGGAATCACGTGCTAAATGTATTTGATGGAATCTCGCCGATGGTTTGGCGCACTTCAGAAAGTCTTGAAGCATTTTGTGGTGCGTTTGGGAATTCTATCTTAGACGCGTGCACAGAAATAGGAAGCAGTCCTTGGGATCCATATGGGACTAATAGCTAACCCGTTGAAAGTAAGGTTAGGTTTCCAGCCCAGGTATTAGGGGGTCTTGAACACTTTTATTAAAAAATTAATATAGTAGCCATCTTTCTTTTTACCAGAACACGAGTTTATCTTAAGAATATGCATTCAAAATATTCTGACGGTAGTTAACCAATGAGAAGCCAGTAAACGCCAGCCGCTAGCCAATCACGCCTCCTTACCACCGATCAAACGACCACACGTTATCTTATCGGATTAAACTGTTAGCTAATATAAGTACTTCCATCATGTTTTAACAATCGAATAGACTATCTTTGTGGTATTCACCGCGTAACGCAAGCCTGACAAAACGTCACCCTAACAAATTTCTAGTAAATAACGTCGCACCAGAATCATTGGTCGACACGTTGAAGCGCGAGACGGCTTCCCTGCAAAGCTCGGATACCATGGGACCTAAAGATCCGTCAGAACGATAAGCTTGCCCGGCCACGGTCAAAAAGCCCTCTATCGCTTTTCCGCCCGAGCGTAAAAAAACGAAACTAATAATGCTCTTAGTCGCCGCTAATATTTCAGCAATAAACGGTGGCGTCATTAGGAACCGCAGTATGTCATAAATTAAATGCGGTTGTGGTCATCGTGGCTGAGCGGTAAGAGAGCGGGAGGATTATGGATCTGGTCGAACCCTGGAAACGGGACCTTTGCAAAGTCCCCGCCAGGACTGCCGGCCAGGGTAGCGTGAGAGGCTACCAGGCTCCTTCAGTGACTATGGGATGTATTCTGGCTAATTCTGGACAATCTTTCGGCCCCGACGATGATCGGAGGTTTCCTGGGTCGAATCCCCGGGCTGGCACCTCCCTTTACCAGATTTCTTCTTCTCTAAAAAAAAATCTGAAAATGTTCAAAATTGAGCCGGTTCAGCCATACAAGCACTAATTGCTTCGGCTGCCTTATCGTCAAAATTAATTAAAAAATAAAAGTAAATAGTTGAAAATAGATTATTAATAATTGTCGTAAAACTTAGTAATGTTACGGATCATATTCTACTTTAAATCTAAGAAACAACAATTTCATTAAAAATAAAACACGTATTTACTTTGTGGTAGAGTCCTACAACAATTGTCTGTTTTATCCGTCGAGGCCGAGTTAGAAAATTCCATTCCTACAAACACTAAACGAACCACTGAGTACATTTGACGACAATTTGTAAACTTTCGTCATTTGCGCAATGATGAATTATGAATTTAAGCAAGAACTCGCTGCCGCTCAACTAGGCAGTATTATGCAAGTTGGAAGTTTTAATTTTAAAGTTGATTTTTAAAGGAGTCGGTATAGTCTCGTTTCAAATACAACTCTAGCGTAGTTAAAGTATAGGTACATTTTCTCAACCACTTGTTACATTCCAAAGCTGATAAAAAAGCCTCGTTCAAGCACACAGTATTTTTTCAGCTTCGGAATGTTACTCGTGATTCAGAAAATTTATCGATAAAAAATCTACGCAATCGTCATATTACTACTGCAAAAAATCAAGAAATACATTTCGAATGAAAAATCAGACTCGTTTACAAATACAGTGAGAAAAATAATATGTTAATTTTCTCATGATTTTATCTGAAACCGGTTTTGATTTTTGAGTCGAAACGTCGAACTTTCTTGATATTTTTCTGCATTGCCTCGTTTTAAACGTTACGAATTCACTCATCTCTCTTTGAAAGGTTTTATGGTTGAAGAAGTCCAGACGGTAGGCTAGGCGTCTCATTTTGATTGACAAATATTGACACTATATAAACGCTTCAGTGTATGTTTAATTGTTCGATTTGCCTTTTATAACGCAGTTTGGAAGTTGGTCTTAGGTCCGTTTTGCGATCCGCATTTCGACCAGGTTTCATAGATAGCACCATCCACGGCTGGATTCCTCACTAACGTTGAAGACCAGGAAAAGAGGCTTTTCTGGTTTGGCGCACCACTAACTATTTGGAGAACACCTTAATGTCCAAGAAAGTCTTAAGGTGCGGTTTACAATACGTGTCGCCGTCTGTTGATAAACTTTGGAAACCTTGTCCGGTTTGCTAATTCGCCACTTGCCGTCAACAGGTGGAGCCACTTACCTCCCATCTTGCTTCTATATAAACTAGAAGTGAATGACTTGATGTTATCATCGACTGTTTAAGTCATGGTCTATTTCTCCTAACCTTGGTACCTGCAAGGTCCTCTTTTGTTTCTGATTACTGCCACACTGAGAAGTAAATGGAAAACGAAACCTTGTCTGCTGGCATTGTTTTACACGTTCCACAGCCTTGCAGTACGATTACAATAGGAACGGAGTTGTTTATTTGCGCGCTTGTAGATAGCCTACATCTGTACTCGTGCTATGTTTGGGCTATCTTGAACTCGCGATGCAAGCAAGGTGCACCTATCTATAGGCAAAACAAGCGACGTTCGAAGCCCGGTGAGTCGTTCTAATCTAGCTTATGTTGTTGTGAGATTTATTTCGGACTACAAATGTTGAAATCATGCCACCCCAACGAAGTCCCACTGATGACGTCACTTGCATATTCAAGTCCAAGATTAATATGACGTCATATTTTAACTACCCATTGTTAACTTTAAAAGTAACTTTCATTGTTTGGTGAGATTTGACCTGTAACCAACTACTGTAATAATATGTAACATGCAAATTGCCTGTAGTTTGTATGTCATCAATTGTAATGGCACGAGCACGCTTGGCCTTCCGCCCGGTGCTCTCAGCAATTGGGAATTAAAATTCATTCGCCACGACTCTCCTCCCACCAACCCGGACCACAAGGTAATTTTCGGCCAATTTAATTAGAATTGTTCCCTTTTTGCCCCATTAGTTCCAACTGTCACATTCAAACCTGTCCAACAGTTGCCTGTGTTTCACAGCTGCCCCGTAGATCATAGATTAATTACCCAAACAAAACTATTTACCGAATGCTGTTGCAATTTGCTCAGTTCCTAAGTAATCCTAGATTTCTTGGATTCCGCATTATTGCAAGTTGGAAGTTTTAATTTTAAAGTTGATTTTTAAAGGCGTCGGTATAGTCTCGTTTGAAATACAACTCGAGCGTAGTTAAAGTATCGGTACATTTTCTCAACCACTTGTTACATTCCAAAGCTGATCAAAAAAAAAAAACCTCGCTCAAGCACACAGTATTTTTTCAGCTTCGGAATATTACTCGTGATTCAGAAAATTTATCGATAAAAAACTACGCAATCGTCATATTATTACTGAAAAAATCAAGAAATAACATTTCGAATGAAAAATCAGACTCGCTAAGGCATAAGTCTGGCGGGCCTGAGCGCAACAACGCACCTTCATTTGTAATCAAACACACCGAACGGACTGAACCACGACCTAATGCTTCATTTCGCATCAGCTTAGTTTGAACAGAGGTGCAGTCAACTCGTAATAAGGTACCACGTGATATTTGATAGCTCCTCCCTTGGCTGTGGCAATGGTGGGTGTTGAGAAACCGTTGCACGCACCTGTAATCGCCACAATGTTTATGTCGCTCGGTTCTGATACGGCTACGCACATGGCATTACAGAACTGACGGAAAAAGCCAGACTAATGAAACATGACCAATCAGAGTTCGGAAGGACTACGGAATCGATTTCCATAACTTCCAATTCGGTATGAAAAATATCTGACCTAACGCATGTGGCAAAGTTTTTAGAAACTTAGATCGTATGGGTAAGGTATTATCATTCTTCTTCTTAATGAGTAGTGATGGAACACTTTTGCATGGTCGGGTCGGAATTTTTTTTCCCCCTCCGCCATTTTCGTAGCGCAAGTTCTCGGTGTTCCAGGTCTCTTGAAAAATTGCGTCATTAGCATAAAAAGTGAAATGACTTTCGTAAAACAATCCATAATGGCGGTTTCAGACACAAGACGGATGGTGGGGGTTGTTGAAAAAGGGGAAATAAATGACTGCTAATACACGACCCCAAGAGCTATGCACGGGTGGCGTTTCGAGGCGGGTCGCCATTTTTCCTAAAACCCGGGGTCTTAGACAGCGTTGATATGACGGTGAGTCGGGTGACAACTTCATATTATTATCACCACCCAGAAAACTGCACGAGAAGCCTTTCTCCTAAGGTAACGAGGCTTACTAGGCCGCCATTTGCATGCAACGCTGGATTTGGCAAGCTGGAGAAATGCGAGGTGAAAACGATAGAAGAGAACCGAGGAAGAAAATAAAAATAAAAATAAAATAAAGAAAAAAAAAGATTTGAAATGCCTGGTTGCACGAGCAGGCTCTACAAGGCTTAAGGAACGCGTGAAAAAAGTCAAACAAGTAGCGGTCTACGTCACTAAACACCGGAAATGAAAACTGCGGGACTAGCAATGAGTGTAGAAGTAGGCTAACCTCTGCTACAACGCTAGAGCCAAGAGGTGACTAGGGGAAAAGATTTAATATCTACTGGGCTCCCACGCCAAAACCGTAAATTTTTGTTTAGTACATTTTATGACAAAACGGATCCAAATTTTATTACCATTTTATGATAAATCGGCATCTTGTTTTCATTTCTAACCAACTCAAAAAGGACAGTTTTAAGCCACTTTTTCGTTTTTAACACGCTTGGTGACTGGGTGTTGGGGGTGGAGGGGGAGGCGGGGGTTGAACAAAAATGTAAATGTGACTCACAATTTTTCATGACACTCTCATTGTACTGAAAAAATCTTGACCCCGTCTATACCTATTTTTTTGTTTTTAACACACTTGGTGTTGGTGGGGGAGAAGCTTTGGATATAATGAAAATGAGACTACAATATTTCATGACACTCTCCAAGGTTCTGAAAAAATATCTTGAATGCACACGGTCTAAGGTTCATAGTAATCTAACTCACCCCCACCCCAAAGAAAAGTGTTCGTTACTTTTCACTATCTGGTTTAACACACGTTCTTGAAAACAGATGTGGTTTATAGACCTTGTTTATATGCCATATTTTTTTCTTTAGAAACAGAACAACAGAACAGGTCTTCAAAACCTACCAACATTACAAGAAGGGGACGGGGAGGGGAGGGGGGGGGGGGGGAATTCGTCCCCCAGAAACCAAAGCGTTTTTAGAAATCTTGACTTCTTTATGAGCCACTTGTGATAAACGTACGTCCTCTTGGTCGGAATTTTTTCAACAGCAATTTGTAGCAATTTCTAATATTTTATGATAGTTAAGACACAAAACAAAATTTTATGATTATTTTATGACACTTCGATAAAATCAAAGAATTTCATGAATTTTTGACGAGTGGGAGCCCTGTATCTATAGAGCAGTGACATTTGCTGCCATATTGGCACCAGTATGGGTTTTGGAGGGCATAACTACAAGGTGCACTACATAAAAATGGAGGGAAAAACAACGGAAGAGCGAATTTCTTAGTCTTAAAATAACGTTGTTTTCTCCAACACAACAAAAATCGCGCGTTTTAGGTCTAAGAAATCACTCTTCACAGCATCGGCTTCAGTATGACACCTTTCTGTTTCTCTCTGAAGTGCCCCTTGCAGCTAACCCATTAAGGCTCCAGCATAGAGTTATACACAATAATACTACGTCGTGTCACTGCTCTATAGACTATTTTATCCAAACACCCTGGACAGGTCCGTAAAATCGTCGGTGGGGACCCAACCTACAAGTTGGTGATATCCCCACCCTCAACTCCAATCCAGAGTTTAATAAATATAGGTCTAAATTTAAAAGTTTACCAGCTCCGGCTTAGCTTTTGACCCTCTGTAATTGACTATTGCAACGACTTTGCCCGTCCGTCCGTCGCTTTTTCGAACTTCAGGACGGAACCTGATAGATAGGATTTTCACGGTTTTCGTCATTGGATACAGCAACCAAAAATTAAGCAAAAAACACGGCAAATTAAAACATCATAGCTTTCTTATAGGTAATAGACTTCCTCGCCTTAACTCAATGAAATAATAACATTTGATCGTCGCATTTAAACCCTAAGGGTAACATGCAACCGTGAAAAGACAAATGGAGTTCGTTAACAATTCGTTGAAGTAATTCTTCTTTACTTTACTTTATCGCTATAATGAGCCTATACTGGTCACATACCCTCCTACTCCTGTTGCTACTTAACAACTAACCTAAACCTAAACATCAAAACCAATAGCACCGTAAACACGGCCCGGTAACAGTGGTTTACAAAGCCATGAGCACGCAACAACAATCGTGCATGTAACGATTGTTACTCCGCCAACTCCGAAACAGTTCAACTCAGCACTGGACGTCCACATCTACGAAATAAATGAGTTTACCTACGGTGTCAGGCTGCCATTTTCGAGGCCTACTGGCCCCGAAATTAACAACTCGTCGTAATTTGGGTTAAAACTGTAAGCTGCTAACTGAAATACAGATTCTTTTATTTTGCTCACCAACAAAATCAACAAGGACAAAACCTTTAACCAGCCAGCAGTGATAAATGACCTGCACCGTAATTGTTATCAAGTTTGTAGTCGGTTATTATCCGATTTGCATTCTGGGAGATTTAGGCAGCCGGCCAGCAGGCCTCGTCAGGGCTTTTTCTTACGTAGAGTATTAAATTTCACAGAAAAACAAATGTCCGTTGCCATTGTTTCACATAATAGTTCGCATGACGTTATTCGTTTATGTATTCAGATGGTCTTTTCTTTTAATTATTCTTCTTAACCGGAACAGACCCGAAATCCAACCAAGCTTCTAAGTATACAAGGAAGTTCGATCTTTTTTGTTGTCGTCGTCCGTATTCTTTGGGTGATACTATACAGGCCCGTGGTTCCGCATTTAATGTCGCAATTCTACTTCACCAAACCGGAAATGCCGTTCAGTCTAGAGGCAAAAGACTAAAGATCTTGTCTTCCTAGACCTACTTCGCGGTCCAGTAAGCATCGACAAAACCGTGAAACTGCGACTGGAATAATAATGTTACTGTCGTTTGCAAACAAAAGACTGTCTTTTCCGTTTCACTAGGTCAATAACAAATGTCAAAATTGGCAACTTCGAAGACTACTTTCGTTCCATTGTACTTATTCCGAAATGAGCGTTTTGCCTGAGCGGATGGCTGAATAAGAAAGAATATTTCGCCATCCGCCATTCACCATTTAAGACAGAAATGCTCACAGAAATACAAACATGAAATGAATTTAATATGGATTTAATGTGATCCGTGCATGTTTAAAATTACGAATCAGTGACTTTTTGACGAAAAAAGTGTCCCTACGGAGAAAATTTAAGTATTTAATGACAAAGTCAACTCTAAAGTCCCGAAATTGGGGTTAAATATTTCCCTAAGGTCCCTGAATAAAAAAAAAAAGACAAAAATGGAGCACGTTGCTTTGAAATGTTTAAACAGGTTGGAAAACCACTAACTCGCAATTTTAAACATGCACGGGTCCATTAGAGTCGTGTTACGTTCACTTTATGTTTGTTATTGCTGTGAGCAAGTAGCCTACTTAGGCTATATTGAATTAAATTATTAAAAATAAAGAAAGAAATCACAAGGTAAGGGGTAAATGAAGCAATCAGTCTGCATTACAGACTCACAAGGCCACAAGGCCAGTCCTCACAGGGCCAGTCTTTAATGCAGACTGCTTGCTTCATTGAAATTATTACAGCGGTTCCAAACGACTAAACTTATTACTGTAGAAAAATGTCAATATTACAAAGCTAAATAAATACGGATGCAAACCTATTTACATTGCTTTTTGGACTTAAATGTCAGACTGCCTGAGCGGGGAATTGAACCCACGACCTATTGAAACCAAAGGCGCCAGCCCTACCGATGAGCCATACTGAAACGATGGCTAAGGGGCAGGACTTACGCCTTTGGTTTCGAAGGTCGTGGGTTAAATTCCCTGCTCAGGCAATTTGACATTTAAATCTAAAAGGCAACGTAAATAGGTTTGCATCCGTATTTATTCAGCTTTGAAACGTTGACATTTTTCTACAGTAATACTTTTAACCGTTTGGAACCACTAAACCATGCTCAATGGCTGTTTGACGTGACGTCACCATGAGTTAGCCAATGACGAACGAGAAAAACGGTTGTTTGGCCGTCTGATTGGACTAGCACAGCCACGTGATATGCACGTCACAGCAAACAGCTATGGCGCGTGGTATAGTAATCATTTAATTCAATATAGCCTAAGTGGGCTATTTGCTTACAGCAATAACAAACAATAAAGTGAATTTAATGTGACTTTAAGGTAACCCATGAACACTTAAAATTACGAGTCAGTTGGCTTTTTTGTGAACCTAAAGTGCCCCTAAAAGAAAAATTTAAGGATTTAGTGGCAAAGTCAACTCTTAAGGTCCAGAAATTGAGGTAAAATAATTTCCCTCAGGTCCCTGAATTAAGAAAAAAATGGAACATGTTGCTTTGAAATGGTTAGAACTAGGGCAGTATCTGATCGCTTTCGAACCTATAACTGTCGTCCTAGTAATCGCCTAATTCAGTCACAGCCTAAGTGGGTTCAGTAGCATAATAAAATGCGCTGAGTTTAGAAAATTACACGAACTCCATGTGTGTTATTACTTCAGAGTGGAAAAATACATGATATTGTGCCGGTAAGGCGTCAGCAACCGAAATATGGAACCAAGTATAAAAGGTGGGATTTTTCTTTTGCGGAAGTTTGATGTCCTTGCGACAGTGGAATTGACACCGCGCAGACGACTAACGGTTTGTTAGTGGAACAGTCCAGGTCTCCGCGTAATGCCCGTCTACAACATGGACGGTCACTACGTTAATTAGCCCTTCGCATGAACAACATAGAACACAAGCAAGCCGCCACGCACATTCCGCTTGCAACGTCGACTTCGCAAGTTTGGTAACAGTTGGTGTTCGGTGATCGCAGCGTGCTGTGCAAATCTGAGGGGGTAATACTGGAATATATATGAATTCTTGCTTATTAACCCAAAAAAAAAACGATTGATATGTGTTTCACGTGCGATTTTAGGCGATCACAATCAATATATTTTAACAATTTTACGTTTTGTTTCATTTTTCCAGCCAGTGTGCGACAGTGACTCATCTGCCGGACAACTGCCCATGTACTGGTGATAGGGGTGCAACAAGGAAAAAATGTGGGAGGGCTGGGCGAAAACAACGCCAGCTTGTGCGGGCTGGAGGGAGTGCTGCTAGCTTCCCAGTGCGGTGCAAGCCGTATCCCCGAAAGCCAGTATACGGCAGTGACCCAGTGCGGTGCAAGCCGTATCCCCAAAATCCAGTATGCGGCAGTGACCCAGTGCGGTGCAAGCCGTATCCCCGAAATCCAGTATGCGGCAGTGACCCAGTGCGGTGCAAGCCGTATCCCCGAAAGCCAGTATGCAGCAGTGATCCAGTGCGGTGCAAGCCATATCCCCGAAAGCCAGTATACAGCAGTGACCCAGTGCGGTGCAAGCCGTATCCCCGAAAGCCAGTATGCGGCAGTGACCCAGTGCGGTGCAAGCCGTATCCCCGAAAGCCAGTATGCGGCAGTGACCCAGTGCGGTGCAAGCCCCGAAATCCAGTATGCGGCAGTGACCCAGTGCGGAGCAAGGCGTATCCCCGAATGCCGGTATGCGGCAGTGACCCAGTGCGGTGCAAGCCGTATCCCCGAAAGCCAGTATGCGGCAGTGACCCAGTGTGGTGCAAGCCGGATCCCCAAAAGCCAGTATGCGGCAGTGACCCAGGGGCAGTGCAAGCCGTATCCCCCCGAAAGCCAGTATGCTGCAGTGACACAGCGGCGGTACAAGCCGTATCCTCGAAAGTCAGTATGCGGCAGTGGCCCAGTGTGGTGAAAGCCGTATCCCCGAAATCCAGTATGCGGCAGTGACCAACTGCGGCACAAGCCGTATCCCCGAAAGCCAGTATGCGGCAGTGACCCAGCGCGGTGCAAGCCGGATCCCCAAAAGCCAGTATGCGGCAGTGACCCAGGGGCGGTGCAAGCCGTATCCCCCCGAAAGCCAGTATGCGGCAGTGACACAGCGGCGGTACAAGCCGTATCCTCGAAAGTCAGTATGGGGCAGTGGCCCAGTGCGGTGAAAGCCGTATCCCCGAAAGCCAGTATGCGGCAGTGACCCACTGCGGCACAAGCCGTATCCCCGAAAGTCAGTATGCGGCAGTGACCCAGTGTGGTGCAAGCCATATCCCCAAAAGCCAGTATGCGGCAGTGACCCAGGGGCGGTACAAGCCGTATCCCCGAAAGCCAGTATGCGGTAGTGACCCAGTGCGGTGCAAGCCGTATCCCTGATAGCCGAATAATTTTGTAGTTCATCACTTTATGCAGTATCCAGCTTCAGGAGTTACTTTTTTTTTTTTCAAATATTCGCAATGAATATATTCAGCAGTATGACATTACGGCATGACTAAATTCTGTTTAAGGGTGGGATTGGGGGAGGCACCCCTTTCCCACGCAATTGAACGGTATCGAGTTAAAGGGCCCCACTCCTAAAATGATATATTAGATTCTGTTCACTTGAGTTCGACTCATTGTGAAATAATGGAAAAATGCCTGCCATCTTGATTGTTCGTATCAACATCTTGCAGTTCTTCGACGCTCGTTCCACAGAGGTATCCTTGATTTCCACCCATTCATCCATCTTGTTCTGCGTCTTTCCCTTAACTTTTTTTTTGCTTCCTTCAACTTTGCTAAACATGATCGTTTACTCCGTCCTTCGCGTGACGAGCATATGAGAGTTTTTGTTTACAGACACCACCTGGAGGGAGTAATCTGGCCTAATTTGTTGTACTACTGAACGATTAGTTCTTTTGGCATTCCGTGGCATCATAAGTATGGTGGTCGCCAGAACCACAACTCAAACTCATCAATCTTCCGTCTTGAAATTTCCTCAGAGCCCATCTTTCGCATCTACGTATTCCAACAGGAAAGACCTTTGCTTTGACGATTCTTATGTTTGTAAGGGGTACCAAATAATGATAAACCCCCCTACCCTAGATTAAAGTAAGCATGATAGGGGAAAAAATGAGAGAATCAATAGGTAGCCCATTTTATTGTAGGTTTACACTCACAAGCTCAATATTCAGTGCTCACTCCACTGGCGTCATGAACAGAT
>JAHWFP010233510.1:22958-35901 GCA_023313725.1 Lithobius niger | reverse complement strand
TAAACGCGCCCTTACACCGTAATTCAATAAGCTAAAAGCAAAACAATAACGAAATATGTTCTTCAAATAGCAACTTAAAACATCTCCCACATCCTATTCGACCGGCATGTCTGTCTCATTTAGGCTTCTCTCATTCTTACGTTCAACAATGTGTTGGAAATTACTGGTGGGTCTGTTAACAGTACACCTTGCTCGCGCGAAACCCCAATTCGCCCCCCCCCCTAAAAAAAAGTGAGTTGGCGTAACTTGGGAGGGGGGGGGGGGGGGGAGAAAAAAATCAATTTTATTTTATTTTAAATATTAGTTTGAGGTATCTACTCTATATATTTGAACGTTTTACGTTGTTTATCCACTAAATTTACTTTAAAAAATTGGTTTTTATAGGCTGATGCGTACCAGTGGCAATATTATTAAATAATTTAAATGCCCGTAACCCAAAATTATGTTGTTTTTTTTTACTTTAGGTACCATTTTCTACAAAACTACAGCACAGAAAATTATGATTTTTTTTTTTGCGGGGAGTTTCTTTAGGTTCTGAAAATTTGAAATTTTTTTTTAATTTTGACGAGCCTTACGTCAGCCGAAGCAATTAATGCTTGTATGGCTGAACCGGCTCAATTTTGAACATTACCAGATTTTTTTAGAGAAGAAGAAAGAAGAAAGGTAGTTCTGTAGTGTACAGCACCGACTAGAATTATGGTTTTTCGTGGAAAACTCAAGTTTTTTAGAGTTTATAATATACAATAATAGCGTTGTTAATTAAATATATAAATGTAAAAAAAAAAAATGTCTCCTAAAGTATTTGCATGACTTAAATAATTCTTGTCAAATCTCTACACAATGATGTGTTTTACAACCCTACCAGTTTCAAAGCTGTAGGTTTAACAGATTTTTTTAATAATATTACCTGAAGTTGTTAAATTTCCGCTCCATAGAAATACATGGAACTACCAAGTTACCTTAAGATGTATTACAATGGTTGCCTATAGAGCACTGACATTTGCCGCCATATTGGCACCTGTATGGGTTTTGGAGGGCATAACTACAAGGTGCACTACATAAAATTGGAGGGACAAACAACGGAAGAGCGGATTTCTTAGGCTTAAAATAACGTTGTTTTCTCCAACAACAAAAATCGCGCGTATTAGGTCTGAGAAATCACTCTTCACAGCACCGGCTTCAGTATGACGCCCTTCTGTTTCTCTCTGCAGTGCCCCTTGCAGCTAACCCATTAAGGCTCCAGCATAGAATTATACACAATAATACTACGTCGTGTCACTGCTCTATACGATACATTGTAACTCTATTGAAGAACAATGTTGTTCCGAAGATGATTCGTAACTGATTTGTTTAAACCTGATAAATGGATCACAAGTCACGAGCAAAAATCCATTTTTGGAGGCCATTTCTAGCAGTTAAGTTAAAAAAATTGTTAACTTCAAGAAAATGTAGGCTGATTAGGAAGGTCATTCACGTTATGTCTGTAATTGTCTGTCATATAAACCACTGAGTTAGAAGTTACATCCCGACGGTATTTTTTTTTTGAAAACCATTATGGAAAATTGCCAAACTGAAGAAGAAACGGGACAACAATTTCAAAACAATGTTGCAACAATGAAAATATATTGTTAAACATTGTTGGGCAATGTACCACAACAAGCTATGGAATGAACTGCCATCGGACAGCAACAGGGCCATAAGAGGCTCAGCGTTCACACAAATTTTATGTACTGTGTGAGTCAAAAAGTACACAAAGTGTGGGCCGACAGTGCACAGTTTGTGTGGAGGATGAGCTAACACATGGTGATGTGTGATATCGATGAACAACATCTACAGAATCAGCGTAAAACCATCTAAAGGCGTGACTGCCAAAATTTTAACGTACAGAAACTTATTCCAGAGTATAGAACTTATAACAGAAATCTATTCATCACAACACAGAAACTATTCCTCTACAGGATTGCTGCTTATTGCAGAATATTGCACAACGTCAAATTGGAAACGAAGATAATTCAATTGGGACTGTTGAATTGGTTGCCCATAGCAACGGCCTGCGGGGTACTTTTATTGTCATTATCTGTGCCGTGCCGAATAATCACACATAATCCGTTGACATGGAGCAAAGTCTCTTCTATCTCATCAGCCAGAACCTCATGATGATTGCTGGTTGGATGTAATCACAGTTGGGAGAAGTTCTGCGAGGAGTTAGAAACATACATGTCAAAACAATATCCGAAACTGAAACCCTTCTTTATTCAAATAAATAGTTGCAAACCTTGTACCAGTCTAGAAATCCTTTGTGTACTCGTTAACGATCCTCTCGTATAAATCAGCTCAGTTTAATGAATATACCAACTTATTGAACTCCTTCAGTATTATTAAGTTCCAATACCAAGGATAGCTTCTCATTCGTATTTAAGCTAACCCCATTGATTTGTAGTATGCACTTTGGCTGTGTATGATGAGAAGTCAGTATGGGAGTGAGGCAAACTGCGAGATAATAGTGAGAGTAAGGACATTTGTGGTAAATGGGTAAAAGTAGGAAAGTTCAGGAGAAATGGATAGAAGAGAGAAGGTTTGGGATACACGGATAAAAGTGAGGAAGTTAACAGAATTGGGTGATAGGGACGTATGGGAGAAAAGTGTAGAAGTCAGGAGGTTTGAGGATGAATATAAAGCGAGGAAGTTTACAGAATTAGGTAAGAAATGAAGTTTGGAAGAAATGGGGAGAAATAAAGAAGTTTAAGAGAAAAGGCTCAACGTAAGGAAGTGTGGGGGAGAAGTGAGGAAGCTTGGAAGATATAAGGGAAAGAGAATTCAAGTGAAATGGGTAACTGTAAAGAACTACGGGTGACATCGGAAGTTAAGAAAAATGGGTAAAAGTGGGGAAGTTCAGGAGAAATGGGCAAAAGTGGAAAAGTTTAAGAGAAATGGATAGCAGTGAGAAGATTGAAGAAAAATGAACATAGGTTAGGAAGTTTGGAAGCAATTGGTAGATGTTGGGAAGTTTCAGAGAAAGGGTTAGCAGTGAGCTGGTGTAAGACAATGGGTAGAAGTGAAAAGGTATAAAAGAGAGGGTTTTGGAAGCTTGGGGAAATGGATAGAAGTCTGGATGGATAGTCTGGGATATGGTAAAAGTGATGAAGTTTCTAAAAATGGGTAAAAGTAAACAACTTTGGAATAAATAGGTGAAGTGATGAAGTTTGGATGAAACTGGAAGAAGTGAGGTGAACCAGAAATGGGTAAAACTAATGAAGCTACATGTGTAAAAGTAACATGGGTAAGGAAGTTACATGGGTAAAGGTGAGAAAGTATGTGAGACTTGGGTAAATAAGGAAGTTAAGAGAAATGGATAAAAGCAAGAAGCTTGGGAGTGAGGGAGTTTGGGAGGAAGAAGTGAGAAAGTTTGGAAGGAACGGGTAAAAGTGAGGATGTTGGAAGTTGTGAAGTTTGAGAGAAACCGGTAAATGCCAGCAATTTAAAAGTGTTGAAATTTGGAGGAAATGGGTCGAAGTGTGGCAGTTTAAGAAAAGTGAGGCAGTAGGAAGAAGTGTTGCAGTCTGGGAGTTGGTAGAAGTGAAAAGGGGCAAGAGAAATGGGTAAAAAGGAAGTGTGGGGGGAAATGGGTAGAAGTGAGAAAATTTGGGAGACACTGGTAAGAAACATGGGTAGATGGGCGGGTGTTTAGGAGAAATGGATGGAAGTGAGGAAGTTTTGGAGAAATTGCTAGAAGTAAGGTATAAATGAAATGGGTAAAATAAGGAATTCTGGGGTGAATGTAATAAGTCTGGGTAAAAGTAATCGTATCAAAAACTAAAACTGGTAAAAGGGACCGTCAAGTTCTCAATGTTCGGCCCTTCAAAGGAGTCATATCAATACACCAAAACATTCGCCAAGTTAATCGCACCGTTTAATAGTTCGAATGTCTTAAATAAAAACTAGAACATTGCTACTTTCGGTAGCAATGTTCAAGTTTTTATTTAATGTCCAAGGTGCGATTAAGTTGGCGAATGTTTTGGTGTGTTGATATCACTCCTTTGAAGGGCTGAACCATTCGGAACTTGGCGGCCAGTTTTACCAGATTTGGTTTTTGATACGATATCAGTCCTTTTTTTTTTAAATTGTGTGTTAGACTCAACTCCACTACCGTGCAGATGTGTAATAAGGTGGCACATCAACAAGAAATTGGTTTTAACACTTTGCGACTCCCTTTTGCCTAGTGGCCGACCCATTCTCAACTTGGTCACCTCTTTACCAGTTTTTGGCTTTGTTTATTTTTCTTTGTTTTAACAGTTTTATTTTTCGTAAATTGGACGTGAATACAATTTCTTTGGCAACGTTGTTTAGATTTATCGTGATACACTAGTGTGCCTCTAGTGTGTGTCTAGGCACACACGTCAGTATACACGTTGTCATTGTCCGAACTTTGGTCGTCCAGTGAGAGACAATGAAGACAATACTAACAATGGTTATAACAATATTTTCGTACTTATGCGCCCTCCCACCCCTAGGCTCCAAACCATAAAAGGTACGCAGTTCGTATTGTATTGCAGCCATTCGTCCAATTTCATAGCTGGAAGCCTTCCTATTATCTTGGTATCGATGAATAATCACCCTATGGAAATTAACATGGGGATGAGCGGACTACAATTAGCTAGCTAGAATAGAACATTTGCAACCTTATTGAGGGTCCGTTTTTGCATTGAAAGTAGCTTAGCTGGCATTCGTACACGAGTTAATTTTTGTCAGGTGGGTCATTGCTCTTGATTTCAACACAATTTAAGCTTTTGTACCGCATTATTATTTTTATCTTAAGTACCTGAACTGCGCCCAACTATGCTCCAGGACACTGACGCTATGGCGTCGCGCTAAAATGGTTTACAATCTCGATAATTGAATTGATGTGATGATTATTTTGATGTTTGTTGTCAAACTTGCACGACACACTAGTGTGTGTCTAGATAAGTTTGGGAGAAGAAGGAGGAAGTAAGATTTTTAGAAGTGCCAAAATTGAGAGAAATGAGTAGAAATGTGGAGGTTTAAGAGTCATGGGTAGAAGTGAGAAAATTTAGGGAAAAGGGCTAGAAGTTAGGAAGTTAGGGAGACATAGGCAAAAGTGAGGAAGTTAGGGAGAACATGACAGAAGTCAGGAGATGTAAGAGATATGGGTAAACTTAAGGAAGTGTGGGAGAAATGGTAGAAGTGAGAATGTTTGGGAGCCATAAGAGAACGGGTAAAAGCAAGAAATTAGGAAGAGACGGAGTTTGGGAGTAAGAAGATGGAAAATTTGGAAGAACTGGAGAAACATGAAGATCGTAGAAGAGCGAAGCTTTGGGAAAATGGTTAAAAATTAGCATGTTAATCGTGCCACAGTTTTTGATGAAATGGGTAAAAGTGTGGAAGTTTAAGAGACAAGGGTAGAAGTGAGAACCTTTTGGGGGACTCGGTAGACGTCAGGAAGTTTGTGAGAAATAGGTAGAAGTGAATAAGTTTGAGAGATATGTATAGATAGATGTGAGAAGTCTGGAAGATGTGAGTAAAAGTGATGAAGTTTCAAGAAATGGGTAAAAGTAAGGACTTTCAGGTTCTTTGGTTTGGGAGAATTGGTTTTTAAAAGCAAGGTGTAAGACTAATGGGTAAAAGTAAGGAAGTCGGGGAGGAATGGGTAGAAGTGAGAAAGTTTGGCAATCATGGATAATTGAGGAAAGTAAGAAATGGATAAAAGCAATAAGTCTGGAAGTTAGGAAGTTTGGAAGAAATGAATGAAAAGTGAGAATTTTGGAAGTGCTAAAATTGGGGAGAAATGGGTTAAAAGTGCCAACGTTTGGAACAAACAAGTACAAGTGTGGAAGTAAGAGCCATCGGAAGAAGTGAAAAAGTTTAAAAGAAATTGGTAGAAGTGAGGAAGCTTTGGCGAGAAGGATAGAAGCGACGAAGTGTAGGAGATATAACTAAAGGAGATGAAGTTTGGAGAAGTGGGTAAAAGTAAGAAATTTTGGGATAAACAGGTGAAGTGAGAAAGTATGGGTGAAATTGGCAAAAGAGAGGAGGTTTAAGATAAATGGGAAAAAGTAATGAAGTCTGAAAGAAATGGGATGTAGACATGGGAGAGTTTGGGAGACATGGGTAAGTGAGAATGGGTAAAGCGGGAAGTATGGGAATGAGGGAGTTGGGAGTAAGAGATGAGGAAGTTTGGATGAAAAGAGTAAAAGTGAAGATTTTAGGAGTGCATGAATTTTGAACAAATGGGTTAAAGTGTGCACATTATGAGTGCCGAAGTTTGGAAGAAACGGATAGAAGTGTGGAAGTTTACGAGAAGTGAGTAGGAGTGAAACGTTTTGGTAGAAATGGGGAAGTTTGTGAAAAGTAGGTAGAAGTCAGGAAGTCTGGGAGATATGAGAAAGAGTGATGAAGTTTTGAGAAATCTATAAAAGTAAGGAAGTCTGAGAGAAAGTGGTAGAAGTGAGAAAGTTTAGGAGAAATGGATAGAAGTGAGGAAGTTTGGGAGATAGCAAAAATTACGATGATTCGAGAAATGGTAAAAGTAAGAAACATTACGATAAACAGGTGAAGTGCACAAGTTTGTTTGAAATTGGTCCAAGTGAGGAAAAGAGATATGAGTAAAAGTAAGGAAGTCTGGGAGAAATCAGAGCAGCAAAAAAGTTTGTGAGACAACGATAAGTTTGGAAGTTAACAGAAGTGGGTAAAAGTAAGAAGTTTGGGAGTAAGAAATGAGGAAGTGGAAGATATTGCTAGTAAGAGCAGTTAGAAGTCCAGAAGCTTGGGACAAGTGGGTAAAAGAGAGCATGTTAAAAGTGCCGAAGTTTGGAAGAAATGGGTAAAAGTGTGGATTTTAGAATAGCCGAAGTTTGAGAGAAATGGGTAGAAGTGAGAATGTTAAAAGTGCCGATGGGTAGAAGAAATGATTAGAAGTGTGGGAGTTTAATAGTCAAGGGTAAAAAAGTGAGAAAGTTTAGAAGAAATTGGTATAAGTGAGGAATTTTGGGAGATATGGGTGAGAATGATGAAGTTCGAGAAATGGGTAAAAGTAAGGAACTTTTGCGATAAACAGCTGAAGTGAGGAAGTTTCGCAGCCAAGGGTAAGTGAGGTAGTTAAGAGAGGCAGGGAAAAACAAGAAGCTTGGAAGTGAGGGAGTTTGGGGAGTTAAGAAATGAAGAAGTTTATAAGAAACTAGTACAATTGTTGATGTTTAGAAGTCCTGAACTTTGGAAGATATTGGTAAAATGGAGCACGTTAAAAGCAATGGAGTAATGGGACGAAGTGTAGAAGTTTAAGAGACATGGGTAAAAGTGGGAAAATTCAGCAGAAATGGATAGACGTGAGGAAATTTGGGAACTATATGCAAAAGTGAGGATGTTTTGGATATATGAATAAACGTGAGGAAGTCTGGGAGATATGAGTAAAAGTGATGAAGTTTGGAGAAATGGGAAAGTAAGGAGTTTGGGGGGATAAACAGGGAAAGTAAGGAGTTTGGGGGGATAAACAGGTGAAGTGAGAAAGTTTGGGGAAAGTGGCAGAAGTGTGAAGGAGTAAGAGAAATAGGAAAAAGTAAGGAAGTCTAAGAGAAATGGGTAGACATGGGAAAGTTTGGGAGACATACATGGGTAAGACAAAATGGGGTAAAAGCAATAAGTTTGGGAGTGAGTGAGCTTGGGAGTAAGAGTGAGGAAGTTTGGAAGAAATGAGTAAAAGTAAATATTTTAGAAGTACCTAAATTTTGGTCAAATGTGTTAAAGTGAGCGTGTTAAAAGTGTCAACGTTTGGAAGATATGGGCAAAAGTGACAATATTTAGGAGATATTGGTAGAAATGGGGAAGTTCGTGAAAAATAGGTAGAAGTAAGAAAATTTGGGAGATGTGGGTAGAAGTGAGGATGTCTGGAGAACTTGGTAAAAGTGAAATTTAAGATAAATTGATAAAAGTAATGAAGTCTAGGAGAAATGGTTAGACGTAAGAAAGTTTTGGACACATGGGTAAGTGAGGACGTTAAGAGAATGGGTTAAAAGTGCCAAAGTTTGGGAACAATGGGAGCAATGGGTTTTGAATGGGTTCAAAACTGTAAGAGACATGGGTAGAAGTGAGAAAGTTTAAGAGAAATGGATAGAAATGAGGAAGTTTTGGAGATATAGGTAGAAGTGAGGAAGTTTAGACAATATGTACAGACGTGAGGAAATCTGGGAGAAGTGAGTAAAAGTAATGAAGTGTTGAGAAATGGGTAAAATTAATGAACTTTCGGATAACAGGTGAAGTGAGGAAGTTTGGGAGAAATTAGTAGAAGTGAGGAGGTGTAAGAAAATTGGTAAAAGTAAAGAAGTCTGGAAGAAATGGGTACACATGAGAAAGTCTGAGAAATATGGGTAACTCCCATACTCTTAACTTCCTCATTTACCTATATTTCTTAAAGAGTATGGGTATGGGGAGTTTGGAGTAAGAAGTTCTGAAGTTTGGGAATAATTGGTAGAAGTGAGGTATAAGAATAACAAGTAAAAGTAAGGAAATCTGGGATGAATGGGTAGAAGTGAGAACGTTTGGGAGACACGGGTAAGTGAAGACATGGGTAAGTGGATAAAAACAATAATTTTGGGAGTGAGGGAGTTTGGGAGTAAGAAGTTAGGAAGTTTGGAAGAATGGGTACAAGTGAGGATTTTAGAAGTGCTGAAGTTTGGGAGAAATGGGTAGAAGTGGGGAAGTTTGAGATATATGGATGGAAGTGAGAAAGTCTAGGAGATATGAGTAAAAGTGGTGACGTTTCGAGAAATAGGTAAGAATAAGAAACTTTGGGATAAAAAGATGAAGTGTGGAAGTTTAAGAGAAATTGCTAGGAGTGAAGTGGTATAATAGAAATGGGGAAAAGTAAGTCAGTCTGAGAGCAATGGGTAGATGTGAGAAAGTTTTGAAGACGTGTAAATTTGGATGACACAGGTAAATGAGAATGGGTAAAAGCAAGAAATTTGGGAATGAGAAAGTTTGGAAGAAATGGGTAAAAGTGAAGATTTTAGAAGTGCCAAATTTTGAAGAAATGGATTATAGTGACATGTTAAAAGTGGCGACGTTTGGAAGAAATGAGTAGAAGTGTGGAAATTTAAGAGACATGGGTGGAATTGAGAATGTTTAGGAAAAATTGGCAGAAATGGAAAGTTAGTAAAAATTGGTAGAAGTGAGCAAATTTGGGCGATATGGGTGAAGTGAGAAAGTCTGGGATATATGAGTAAAAGTCGTGAAGTTTTGAGAATTGGGTAAAAATAAGAAAGTCTGGGAAAAATTGGTAGATGTAAGATTGTTTCCTGAGAAATGGGTACAAGTGAGGAACTTTAGGAGAAATTGGTAGAAGTGAGAAAGTTTGGGAGAAATGGGTAGAAGTGTGGAAGTTTGGGAGAAATGGGTAGAAGTGAGGAAGTTTGGGACAAATGGGATAAAGGGAGTGTGTTAAAAGTGATGAAAGTTTGAGAGAAATGGATTTAAGAGTCGTGAGTAGAAGACTAGAAGTGAGAATGTTTAAGAAAAAACTGGTAGTGGGGAGGTAGGAAAAACTGGTACAAGTCAAGTGTAAGAGGAATTGGTATAAGTATGGAAGCCTGGGAGAAATGGGTAGACTTAAAAAGTTTGGGAGACATGCAGTAGCGTACACAGATGCACGTGAGAGAAGGGGGACATTTTAGTAAAATGGTACAGTAACATTTAGTAGATATTTTTTTCTGGGGACCATTTTTCTTTGTTTGGCTCTTTTTACACTTTTCTGCCATTTTCTTTGGCGCAAGAAACCTTTATTTTTATTTTTTTTACAATTATCGCATTTTGCAAAAAGGGCAGGGACAATGCCCTTCTGCTTCCCCCTCCCCTCTGTGCACGCCACTGGATATATGGGTATGGAGGAAGAAGAGAAGCGCAAAAATTAAGTCGTTTAGGAGTGAGGTAGTTTGGAAGTTAGAAGTGAGGAAGTTTGGAAGAAACGGCTAAAAGTGACGATGTTAGGGAAATTCGGGAGAATTGGGTAAAGGGTTACTTTGGCATAAACATGTGAAGTAACGAAGTTTGTGTGAAATTGGTGGAAGTGAAGTGTAAGAGAAATGGGTAAAAGCAAAGTAGTTCGGGAGAAATTGGTAGAAATGAGAAAGTTTGGGAGACAACGGGAAGCAATTAGGAAATGATTGGGAGAAATGGTTGAAAGTGAGCTTGTTTAAAGCACCGACATTTGGGACAAAAGGGTCGAATTGCGGAAGTTTAAGTAAGGAAGTTTTGGATGAATTTCGTAGAAGTGAGTAGGAGAAATGGGTAAAAGTAAGGAAGTGTAGGAGAAATAGGGAGTAGTGAGAAAGTATGGGAGACACGGTTAAGTGAAGACGAAAAGAGAATAAGCAAAGGCAAGAAGTTTGGGAGTATGAGTTGAGAAAGTTTGGAAGAAATGGGTAGAAGAGGGCGGAGGAGATTTAAGAGATATCCATTAGGAAGCTGGGAGAAAAGGGTAGGTGTGAAAAGGTTTGGGTGACATGGGTGAGTTAGTAATGTAATATAAATGGGTAAGAGCAAGAACTTTAGGAGTGGGAGAGTTTAGGAGTAAGATAATGAGGAAGTTTGGAATTAATGGGTCGTAGTATGGAAGTTTAAGAGACATGGGATGGGTAGAAATTATAAAATTTAGGAGAAACTAATAGAACTGCGAAAGTTTCGGAGAAATAGTATAAGGAGGATGTTTGGGAGATATAGCCAGAAGTGAGGAAATTTGGGAGATAAGGGCAAAATGAGGGAATTCGGGAGATACGGATAGAAAAGTGAGGAAATTTCGGAGAAAATGATAAAAGCATAAGGAAATTTGGGAGAAAATGATAAAAGCATAAGGAAATTTGGGAGAAATGAGTAAAAGTAAGGACGTTTTGAGAAATTGGCGAAAATAAGGAAATGTGCAAATAATAGGTTGGGGTGAGGAAGTTTGGAAGAAATTAGCAAAAGACCAGATGTTTAAGATGCATGGATAAAAGTACAGAAGTTAAGAAAAATGGGCAGAAGTCAGAAAGTTTAAGAGAATTGAATAGAGTGAGAAAGTCCAAAATATGTTGTTAGATAGGTTGTTCCAGAGTTTGGAGTAATAGGCAGAAGTGAGAAAGTTTCGGAGACATGGGTAAAAGTGAGGAAGTTAAGTGAAAATGGTAAAAGTAAGGAAATATTCGGAGAAATGGGTAGACGAGTAGTACTTTGGAAGAATAAGCAAAAGTGAGAAATTGGCAAAAATAAATCGTTTAAGTAAAAATGCAGAAGTTTAAGAGAAATTGCTTAAAGTGAATAAGTTTAAGAGAATCAGGTGGAAGTGACAAAGTTAAAGTAAAATGCACAGAAGTGAAGAAGTATAACCTCCTGAGTACAGGAGTACACAAACATGTACTGCCACAAGATGGGCAAAAGGTAAGTGTTTATGTGCACTGCAAGCTGCAAGAAGTGGTAAGGTTTAAGGCAAATGGGTAGAAGTGAGGAAGTGTAAAAGAAATTGGTAGACATTAGAAAAGTTTGGGAGAAATGGGAAGAAGTGTGAATATTTAACGGAAATGGGGAGAAGTGAGGAAGTGTAAGAGAAATTGGTAAACATTAGAAAAGTTTGGGAGAAATGGGTAGAAGAGTGAATGTTTAAGGGAAATGGGGAGAAGTGAGGAAGTGTAAGAGAATTGGTAGACATTAGAAAAGTTTGGGAGAAATGGGTAGAAGTGTGAATGTTTAAGGGAAATGGGGAGAAGTGAGGAAGTGTAAGAGAAATTGGTAGACATTAGAAAAGTTTGGGAGAAATGGGTAGAAGTGTGAATGTTTAAGGGAAATAGGGGGAAGTGAGGAAGTGTAAGAGAAATTGGCAGAAATTAGAAAAGTTTGGGAGAAATGGGTAGAAGTGTTTTATGGGAAATGGGGAGAAGTGAGGAAGTGTAAGAGAACTTGGTAGATATTAGAAAAGTTTGGGAGAAATGGGTAGAAGTGTGAATGTTTATGGGAAATGGAGAGAAGTGAGGAAGTGTAAGAGAAATTGATAGATATTAGACAAGTTTGGGAGAAATGGGTAGAAGTGTGAATGTTTAACGGAAATGGGGAGAAGTGAGTAAGTGTAAAAGAAATTGGCAGACATTAGAAAAGTTTGGGAGAAATGGGTAGAAGTGTGAATGTTTAAGGGAAATAGGGAGAAGTGAGGAATTGTAAGAGAAATTGGCAGACATTATAAAAGTTTGGGAGAAATAGGTAGAAGTGTGAATGTTCATGGAAAATGAATAGAAGTGAAGAAGTGTAAAAGAAATTGGTAGACATTAGAAAAGTTTGAGAGAAATGGTAGAAGTGTGAATGTTTAAGGGAAATGAATAGAAGAGAAGAAGTGTTAGAGAAATTGGCAGACATTAGAAAAGTTTGGGAGATATGGGTAGAAGTGTGAATGTTTAACGGAAATCTGTAGAAGTGAGGAAGTGTAAGAGAAATTGGTAGACGCTAGAAAAGTTTGGGAGAAATGGGTAGAAGTGTGAATGCTTAACGGAAATGGGGAGAAGTGAGGAAGTGTAAAAGAAATTGGTAGACATTAGAAAAGTTTGGGAGAAATGGGAAGAAGTGTGAATGTTTAACGGAAATGGGGAGAAGTGAGGAAGTGTAAGAGAAATTGGTAAACATTAGAAAAGTTTGGGAGAAATGGGTAGAAGAGTGAATGTTTAAGGGAAATGGGGAGAAGTGAGGAAGTGTAAGAGAATTGGTAGACATTAGAAAAGTTTGGGAGAAATGGGTAGAAGTGTGAATGTTTAAGGGAAATGTGGAGAAGTGAGGAAATGTAAGAGAAATTAGTAGACATTAGAAAAGTTTGGGAGAAATGGGTAGAAGTGTGAATGTTTAAGGGAAATAGGGGGAAGTGAGGAAGTGTAAGAGAAATTGGCAGACATTAGAAAAGTTTGGGAGAAATGGGTAGAAGTGT
>JAHWFP010233510.1:810-22259 GCA_023313725.1 Lithobius niger | reverse complement strand
GGACAGGGAGTGCATTTCAGGGTCGATTGCAGGGTGGGATCGGCGGGAAATGGTGGAGGGGGAGGGGGTGAGGGTGCGAAAGAACGAGTCGTTCATGTTCCCGTCACAAGCATTACATGAAAGGTAAAACCAAGGCATGTCCGGCGAGCGTCCCTGAAAAACGTTCGCATTCTTGCAAGGACGAACGCTGGTGGGCTGCGACCGACGGAAACGAACGGAGAATGTCCAATTTCTGAGGTCCGTTTGTCCTTGACGTTGTTGACCTTTCCATTGGTCAAGAGACAAACGGAAAAGGTGTCGTGGGTTGGCGAGCGGAATTTAAAGCATGCTGGGACGCTGGTTGGAGAACTGTTTTGAACGAACGCAGGACAGAAAAAAAAAACTTGTGATAGGATTTGAAACGCTTTAAATAAACTAGCCGTGACGGCAAGGCCAGGCTACTCGTTTGGCAGAATCCAGTTTCACCGAATTCTTTTTTTTTTAAATCAAAATTGAGTGCTGTACTCGCTGCGGCTCAACATTTATTATCAGAAGCCGCAACAATTTTTTTTTTTTTTTTTTTTAATAATAAGAGGTTTATTACGACGGGTCGAAGTTCACGGTAAACTTGTGTGTGCTGTGTAAGTCAGGTACATGATAACGAATAATACGGAGGTAAAATTGTACACAATATTTGTTGACAAGTGCCATTATGAACATAAATCCATAGGAGGCATCAGATACAAAAATAAACACAACGTAACATTTTAAATACTAAAAGAAACAATAATCACTAATTGCTCAATCCACATTTGATTGTTTTTTATATATATATATTTTTTCTTTTTAAATCAGTCCATAGGTCGATTTGGGCTTTACTTAATCGATTTCTTGATTACGCATTAAGTAGGCGAATAGTTTATTTTATTTAATGCACGGTGGTGACGTCACGCTAATACATCCCCATGCTAAAAGTGTAGTCCGTTATATACGGTTAATGTGAAAACCCACACACGTCACAGTGGGTTAATTTTGATAACCCACACTTTTTTGATAATCTAACACTTTTTACGGGGGTCTACACAACCCCTGCTCCACCATGTGACGTATGACCCGACTTTGAAAAATTACCGTACGCAACACAAATGCAACCAGCATAAACAGGCACATTTACAACCTGCGACATTTTTCTTTCTAGCCTAACACGAAAAAAAAAACCCAAAAAAACTCGCGTACTATGCTAGGCCCCCACCCACGGAGAAATGGCCCAATCTGGCAACCTTTCGTTGCGACGGTACGAAAACTAGGATACTGACACTTTGAAATACACCAAAACCTACGAGACTCATGCGAATAGCGAATTTTATACACTCATCTGATTTAAACTATTAAAGTAGAAAAAAATACAGTTTTACTTTAAAACACAAACATCGGTATTACGGAACGTCTCTCCTCATCGGTCGGCTTTCATACACAGGAAGATTCCAACCCCGGTTCCAATCCGGAACTTCCGTTCAGGAATTTACATAAGTCGCATGTAAAAAATCTTAAATTCTTGAAACAGTTTAAAAAAACAAAACTCGAATAAGACGATAAATTAGCTTGACGTCACACGTTAGCATTAAAATACATACCCGTGAATCATAGGCGATTTAACGGCTATAATTGCTCTTGAGCTCGAAACGGGTAGTCCAATAATCTCGGGGCTGAAGGGCACTCGTGTTTCCCTGCACCCCCCTCGATTTTGGACTAGCCGTTTCTTGCTCACGAGCAGTTATAGCCGTTAAATCGATTATGATTCACGGATATCTATTACTTAATCCCACTTATCACAATTTATACCACGCGCCATGGCTGTTTGCTGTGACGTGCATATCACGTGACTGGGCCAGTCCAATCAGACGGCCAAACAGCCGTTGTTCTCGTTCGTCATTGGCTAACTCACGGTGACGTCACGGCAAACAGCCATTGCGCATGGTTTAATCACAATTAACGTCTGAAAGTGAACCTTATCCTAGTTTACAAAATTCTGCACTGTTAATACCACCTGAGCTTTCAATACAGCTTTCAAGCTCCCCACCCCATTCACAAGTTAAATTGTCGTCATTATGTCTTTTTTAGCGTTCGTGTGGTTCCGACATGGAACTCATTACATACATTGTTGGAATCCATTTTTAGCAACCCTTCGGTCGGCTCCCGCGGCAGACTTTCGATAGGACGTACACTGGGTCCATTCCGGCTTCGACCAGAATTTTGTAAGTAGTAACTGGCGTCGAGGCTCTCACCTGACCGTCGTGCTCTATTTGCGCGACAAATATGATTGTTGTTATCATTACTAGGCACATCGCTAGCTTTGCTCGCTCTGTTGGCGTTGTCTCGCTTCGCTCGAGGAGGTTATTTATACACCAACTGACTGACATTTCCGGCAAAAAAAAAACATGCACCTCTTTAAATAAGATGTAGATGACTCCCTATTTTGTCACAATTCGTCTAGCAGTTTCATCCGCGACTTGTAATGCAAGTAATCATGTCTATGTGTGTTTTAGGGGTCGGGCGTTTCTCCCACACCCCCAAGCCCCATTCAAGTCTTAGCTATTTAAGAGTATACCCTATGTGCATGTTACTTAAAAAAAAACCGGATGCAAACCTATTTACGTTGCCTTTTGCACTTTAATGTCAGACTGCCTGAGTGGGGAATCGAACTCACGACCTTTGAAATCAAGGTTATTTATAACACTGGAATTTAAACTACGGCCAGTTATTTCATTAGATCGGACAAAAACAAAAAAAATGCAGATTAACGAAAGTTAAAGTAAAAGTAACAACTAAATGAGTTTATTCTTAACTTCTTTCTTTTGCTATTCCAACAATTATTTTTTTGCGTTGATTTTTAATCGTTGAATTTCGTATAAAGCCAGTGGCCCCTCAACCCATTCGTACAATTTTTTCATAGCAATGCCAAAAGAAGAAGTTCAGTCCAAATGCAAGAATTAGGCGATATAATATTTTAAGTAAATCAACGCAACTTTGCCCACGGAAGAAAGCTGCAAGAAGGCTTGGGTTCTTCAGGCTTTGGACAGCAGGGTAATACTGTGGGGCTCCTGGAAACGGTCAAAGCTGCGCTGCAGGGCTGCTGATGTTGCGCGCTGCAAGAAAGCACACGCTACGCCATTTCAACTAGTAAATACTACTCTGCAACATTTGTTCCAGCCAATCTTTCCTTGCATCCATTCCAAAACCTCCTGCTTTACCAAAAAGTGACCTCATATTTTGCAGCCAGTACCAATAACGCAGTCAAGGTAAGCGACTTGATGTCCTGCCTGGTTCAGCAGGTTATAGAACTCATACGCAAGACGAGCACGACGTGGTGGGTCGTCTTCAAGGCGAAGATAACACGTCACTAGAAAAACTAGTTTATGAGCTTTGAAAGACAAATTGGGAAACGGGATAGCCCACATATTCTAATTATTATTCAAGGGGCTGAAAAACAGTGCAATAGGCTAGCATTTCAAAGACTTTAAAATGAGCTCGGTCTAGCCGTCAAAATTAAATGAAATTAAGGTATAGCATGACAAATTAAAACGGAAATATTAGTCGGGACACGCGAATGAGCAGAAACGAACACAACGAGGTCGTATAAGCAAAGAAGTTGCTAGCCTTCGGTTGTCTAAACGTTTAGGATGCGTAACAAAGACGGTTGCAGACATGCAGGGATACATGCCAATTATTGGCAAATTTCAGCAAATCGTGGTTGGGGACAGCCTGTGATTCAGTCTTGCCCCCAACACCCCTCCCCACGATATTGTTCAAATAATAGTCTGAAGAATTTATTTTTGTTGCTACTTACCACCTATTATCTCTGATTTTTGGCCCACCCTCCAGTAAACGCAATTTTTGTTTAACGAACTGCGCTTATTACTGCATGTTACAACACAAAGAATATTACTTGTGGCTTTCGTTATGGGGGTCTGAATCCGTATTTTAGTAGTAATACCATGAGGGGGCATTCAGGTCGGGGCCCCCATGACTTTGTAACCGCATCACCTCGGTATTTCCGCCCCTGAATGTAGGTTACTCTATTGGCTAAGTCCCACACAGGGTCAAACGGTCGGGGCTCAAAAACTGGTCGTGTAAACAGTAAAAACTACCCCCCCCCCCCCGATAAACTTGTGGGAATGCAATAGGAGGGTTTACCGTTAACTACACCACATACTGTAACCGTAACATAAAACCAATCTTGTTCCTCTTTTGGTTTCAGTGAAATTAAACAAAAATTAAAGACGGAAAAGCCAAAGGCTCAACACGAGTATTTTTGTTGAGCCTTTGGCTTTTAATCTGTCTTTAATCCTTATTTCACGTTTAAGTGTTCCATTCGTTTCACTTGGAGTGTGACGGGGCAAATAAGCGTCCCTCCCGTGGCGAATGGATAGTGTGTGTTTGCATGTATATATGCACGTGTTAAATGCTGCCATTCTGGCCGTGTCAGTATGGCTCAGCGGTAGGACCTCGGCCTTTGGTTTCAAAGGTCGTGGGTTCGCTTCCCCGCTCAGGCCGTCTGACATATAAGTCCAAAAGGCAACGTAAATAGGTTTGCATGTGTATTTATTAAACAAACATCTTAGGAATTCGTTTTATATTTATGAATATTTAATTGGTGGCAGACAGTTTCTATATGTGGAATTCTAAACGGCCGACCTGGGCTGGGTCTTACTAGAACCTAGGCCAGCGCACGTTCGGCACGTGACCAATTTTTTAGTGTCCATTCAGTATCATATTTACCTGGAGACCAGCTCCACACACATCCCTTCCATGGGGCAGGCTTAAAGTGAGACAGAGTATAGTGTTGAAGGCGGATGGAGCGAATTGTGGAAACTGCGCACAGCAGAGTGAAATGTTTCAAGCTAATAATTATTCGCGATTTTAGTTTTAAATTGGTGGAACTTCCCTTTAAAGAAAAAGTTACAAACCTTGTTAAAGTTTCCCGCTGAAAAAGAGCGATTTAGTTTTGGGAACGAACAACAGCTAGCTGAAGAAGGGGAAAAAATAGAAAAATTGCGTCACGTTTTCCCCGCTCCTCCCAGAGGAGGGAAGATAAACAATGTCGCACCGAAAAAAGGTGAAGAAAACAGGTGGGAGACATCTTTTGCTGGGAGGAAGATAGAGAAACACGAAATATACGACGTCAGTTTACAGAACTTAGTGGTCTCCAAGTACGGCGCGGTTAGAAACGGAGGATTCTGCACACATTTTTAAAGTCCGAAGTTCCGTTTCGACTAGCGGAGCGGAACCTAGCTCTGTTGTAGAACTGTCTCACACGGTACATTACGAACAGTTAGGACATGTTTATGCAAACGCCATTCGCTGAAGCGGATATTTCCTCGCTCGCTAGGTGTTATTTAGTTAATACTAAAGTTGCTGGCAACTTTTTCATTTAACGGAGCTTGTAGCTTCTGAGTTGTCCATACCTATAGAGCAGTGACATTTGCCACCATATTGGCACCAGTTTTGGGTTTTGGAGGGCATAACTACAAGGTGCACTACTTAAAAATGGAGGGAAAAACAACGAAAGAGCGGATTTCTTAGGCTTAAAATAACGTTGTTTTCTCCAACAACAAAAATCGCGCGTGCTAGGTCTAAGAAATCACTCTTAACAGCATCGGCTTCAGTATGACTCCCTTCTGTTTCTCTCTGCAGTGCCCCTTGCAGCTAACCCATTAAGGCTCCAGCATAGAGTTATATACAATAATACTACGCCGTGTCATTGCTCTATAGTTTTGTACTCGTAGTGTAAGGAAACGTGGCATCATATACACTCAGTTTCCTCCAAACATAATGTGGAACAACCTGTCGTGACAGGCGGCATGACGGCGTTGATTAAAGAATAAAGATTATTATTATTAATTAAAAAAAAAAAAAAAAAAATTTATGACAAAGAAGAAAACAATTCCTATACCGCTGTTCCAAATTGCGGACTGCTTTCAGAATGCGATCCGATTCAATGGTTTGTTTTTTCATTAGACGAACCCGAATTGAGCGCCATGTTGATTATGAATCCCTGCTGCACGATTTTGCGTTTTCTACGATTCCATCGCAATTGCCGGTTAAAAATGTGGTTTAGGTCTATAGTTTTTGATTTTAGGCGTAATTGTCAAGTTTTTTAGGTTGAATTTTTGCATGCCGTTTTAATTTCGGAAGAAGCAGCTGACGAAGAATTGAGTTCGAGAGTAAGTCTATATTCATTCATGCAACATGGTATCGAGATGCTAAGGTGTGTCGCTAACGAAATCCTTTCGTTTTATTTACGGTTGCGTGTCTTCCTGTGGTGGTTAAATGCGAATATGAAATGTTATTATTTCATTTAGTGATGTAGCGAAAGCCTGTTAGCTATAAGGAAGCAACCATGTTTTAATTTACCGTGTTTTTTAAAGTCCACCTGACTACCATTGAAACCACCTGACTACTAGTCATTTCTGCAGTACAGAAGACTACAAATATACTCGTATTATTCATGTTCTCAGATAATAAAACGCATAACTTTCATGAGCGGAAGAACGGAACCACAACCCAGTCGTCAATTTTAACTGTTTGGCGTAGAAGCCAGATTGTGTCTGTTTAAAATTCATGGATTATAAAGCCTGGCGGTTCTGCGTTTTGCATTTCAACTACGCCCCACTTCATGGAAGCGGCGTGCCTTGCAATTACCCGTGTCTATTAATGCTTTTATCGATAATCTGGCCCCCGGACAAAAAGATGGGAAGTTGGGGATAAAGCTTTAAAGGCATGGGGAGAATCCCGGATGTGGAAGAGGATTCCAATCAGATGGTTTCGCTGTAGCATCCTTTGTTCAAGTAACCCACAAAACTGACTAATTAAAACACATTTGGGCGTCGTCGCGTCCTGTGAAGGCGGTGTTTGAGAGGTCGGACGAAAATCTAAATAGAAAATCGTTTAGCTGAATAATTGTCTATTAACTGAACAAAAAATGGTTTCGCCGTTTAGGAAAAAAACCATTAGAGCTCGTATCCCCATAATCACAGCTGTGAAATGCACAAATAAAAATGGATCAGTGTATATAATCATACAATGGATGATTGTCTAACTGAACAACACAAAACAACTGATTAGTTGTCTTGTGTTGTTCAGGTTAGATGCCTCACAGGGAGGCAGGTTAGATGATTATCCAGTTTTTATATAAGAATTTCTTTTAGACGATTTTCCATTACACTGTTCAGTAGCGTATAGCCGATGCTCCCCCCCCCACACCCCCGAGATGGTAGGGGCAACTATAAGTAAAAGGACCCAGTAACTTTTACTGGATATTTTTTTGCTCAGTGTTTTACCTTTTTCTCAGCCTTTTTGTCCCACCTTTTTTTTTTTGCGTTTAAGGCGTTTAGCCTTTTTTAGGCCCTTTCTCATGCTCTGCCACACAGCGAATATCGACACAAAACGCCATTTTTCTTTTACAAAATGGGCAATTTACAAAAAGGACAGGCCACCCCTCCTCCCATTGTGGACGCCACTGTAATGTTATACTGTATACGTTCTTCCGGTTACGTGATTTCCCAGTTAGACAACCATCCCTCGCTCCCCAACATGCTGCTTCAGTCAGAAAAATCAAAAGGCGGGATGGAAGAAGAGGTCTTATAAATTCTGAAAAGAACAGAATTCTGTCTGTCGGAAATATCATTTTCACCATGTCTCCCCCCTCCCTCCCACTCCTCCCCACCGAATATTTCGTTTTCGAACAGTCCCTGATGTTCCCGAAAACAATATTTGGAGAACTAGTATTAAAAAGTGGCCGCCATAGAACTTCCAATCCAAAGACATAACCGACAAAACGTGCTTTTTTGGCTAAAAACTACACCACACGCCATGGCTGTTTGCTGTGACGTGCATATCACGTGACTGGGCTAGTCAAATCAGATGGCCAAACAGCCGTCTTTCTCGTTCGTCATTGGCTAACTCATGGTGACGTCACGACAAACAGCCATTGCGCATAGTTTAGGCTAAGTCCATGAACATTTTTACTAGCTCTAAGCGTTAGTATAAGCGATTGTTCCCATTAAACAGAATGTGCAAGGAGTTTTATACTACCTTGTCCAGAGTCGGAAAGATAACAGTTGAATTCTTCCCCCCCCCCCCCCCCCCCGGGCTTAGGGTGGGAGGAGGGAGAAAAGTGTTCGTATAAATAAGGGTGGTAGATTTAATTCAAATCGATCATTCTAGTAAACCCGAGCGCGAACAGAACTGCGTTTGGCTGTTAATGTGTTTCTGACGTACCGTACACCATTTTTTTTTTTTATTTATTTTATTAAACGTACCTTAAAGATTAAAAAATACGTAATTAGCCTATATATAAATATTAGCTGTTCACACTGACTACTCCATTGCGTTTTTCTTCGTTCATTCTTAAAATTTTTTGTTGGCCTTTGTTAAAATCTTTCTCTCGGAACCATCATTTCCTTCAAAGTCATCCGAATTCACCTTTCCTATATTCGTAACAAAACCCAACATGACTTCGGCGGAAACGACTTTTTAACAAACAAAAAACAAAACAAAACAAAAAAAAATAAAAAAGCCAACAGCAACTACGGTTTCACATTACCTCTATTGTATTGCACGGTTTTATAAAGGTCAAACAGGACAAAAACACCAGCCGCTCAATTACGGATCATCAGCCGACGAAAAAGGCACGACCAGAGAGCCAAGTTTGAAGGAAACAAATCTAATTGAGCGGTTTCACAATGACGAACTGCAGGGTAAGGGCCAGTGGGCACGTTGTTAAGACCGCTACAAAACTATAGCCGCTCGGGGACGCGGACCTTGATAAATCAAGGAACAATTACTCCAATTATTACGGACAACCTTGAAAATACGGTTTACAGTGAAATAGTCAAGTGAACACCCCCACGGCATCTGTTGATTTAGGCCTATACACGGCAAAGAATGAGATACGACCTTGGACTCCAGGGCGTGGTTTTCTCTCCCACGTGATGAATGAGACTATGACGGAGACTATGAAATTTGGAACTGTGAAGAATTAAACCTTGTACCGACTTTCGGCGACCGACCGTCAAGAAAGGCAAACGCACTGACCTAAACACGCACATAAGAGTTAGGCCTATTTATGCGGAACAAAAACACGGTTTCAAGTTTTTGTGCCATGGGGCGGGGAGAAGACATTGCCGCTTTTCCAGGAAGCCCCGCTTTTAAGAGAAGTTACCCAGTGACATGTTTGACAGCAGCTGTAATTGAGTTCATACAAATGTTTTTTTTTTATTAGTTAGTAATACCACAAGAAGCGGGTTTAATGTTGATAATTTTTCTCGTTCATGAGTTGCTTTTCGATCTGAAAAACCGTGGGTTTTTAATATAACTTCAGCAACAAATGCTGTGGCGCCAAAATGGCTGCACTTCGTCATACTAAAAGCGATTGCGCGAGTTGTTTTTATCAGCTTGGTAATGCACGAATGGCTGAGAAAATTGCAACGGAATACCACGTTGGTATAAAAACAAGATGGAGGGACAAAGGCGAAATAATTATCTGGTAATACAACATGTGGTTAAGTTATCAGTGGTTCGTCGTGTCAGTGGTTCTTTATCACTGGTTAATAATCAGACAATCGTTATTGTCAATAATTAGACAGGAGTACATGAAGAACAAAGCGTAAAAAATTGGAGTGGTTTCATATAATTCAGTTGTTTTTATCAGCTTGGGAATATAACTAGTGACTGAGAAAAATGACCTGTGCGTAGACTAGGCTCGATTGGTATTTGCAACGGGAGTACCTCGTTGCAATTAAAACAAGATAGCGGTATTAAGGGAAAAAAAATTATCTGATAATACCATACGTGGTAAATTATTAGTGCTTCTTCATGTCAGTGGTTCTTTATCACTGGTTAATCATCCTTAAATCGTTCCTCATGTACCTGTAGTACATAAAGAACAAGGCGTAAAAAATAAGAGCGGTTTAATATAGTTCAGTTGTTTTTATCAGCTTGGGAATGCAACGCGTGACTGGGGAAATTATATGTACTCAACTTGGCTCGATCGTATTGCAACAGAAATACCACGTCGTAATAAAAACAATATGGAGGGACTAAGGCAAAAAAATTATGTGATAATACAGTACGCGGTAAATTATTAGTGCTTTTTCATTTCAGTGGTTCTTTATCACTTGTTAATCATCCTTAAAATCGTTCCTCGTGTACCAGGAGTACATGAAGGACAAGGCGTAAAGAAACTCGAACGGTTTAATATAATTCAGTTGTTTTTATCAGCTTGGACATGTAACGAGTGACTAGGAAACTTATACGTGCTAAATTATGCTCGATTGTATTCGCAACAAAAAAACCACGTTGCAATAAAAACAAGATAGGGGCACTAAGGCGAAAAAAATTGTCTGTTAATACCATCAAATCAGTGTTGTTATCAGTAGTATCAAGAATTTATAGGTTTGGGAGGAGAAATTGTGACTCTAAAAAGTCCCTATTGAAACACGTTAGATTCGTCCCCCATTAGTTCAGTCCGAGTTTTCAGAGGGCGCCACGTGTTATATCTGGCAAATTTTGCTCATTTTTCAGCCCAAATCTAAAGTAAACTAAATTACAACTAAGCTATAGGATAAATAATAATTAAATATAAGCTAGTTTCGTTTAGTTTAGTTTAATTTTAGGCTAAAAACTGAGTAGAAATTCCCACATAAAACACGTGGCGCCCTCTATAAACTAAGACTGAACTAATGTGAATGTATCTAAGACGTTTCAGTATGGGGTCTCAGTCACAAATTCTCCTCCCCAGGCCTATTCATTCTTGGTAGTATGCGTAAAGATTGTGGCGTAAAGAATTTGGAAGGTTTCAATACAGTCCAGATTTTGACTTCAGAATCTCAAGGTGGTCGTGATGTCTGTTTTCGTCTTAGGAATTGAGGAACTTAAAAAAAAAAAGGTTTTAAAAGTTCAGTTTATTTTTTTTTTCAAACAGCAAACACAAAGTCCATTAGCGGAAGGTGCGGTTTTTGCAAGAATTTATTTTTTTGTTTCCTTCTCTGATAATACAGTTCGGAAACAAAACAGGAAAAAAAAAAAGAAAAAAAATTCTTTCCAAACATCCATCGTATCTTCTCCTCACGTTCAATTACATCCCCAAAGGCATCTTCTACCTTCGACAAAATAACGAAATCAGGGGAATTGCGCATTTGGCTGGCACAAGGTTCTTCCTGTACGTGGCTACACGTTCGCCCCCCCCCCCCCCCCCCCCACGCCCCCCACCCCTTCCATGCCCCCTCTCCCCCCATCCCCGACCCAGCTAACACACGGAAACTGCTTCTTCTTTCTCCCCATTATCGGAAGAACTAAGTTTCAGCATCTTACGAGTGTCGCTTTTCCATCTCCCTTCTCCACTTTTTGGTGGGTGTACCATCCCCCCCCCCGCCCCTCCTCCCCCACCACGACGCCCACACACACGGCCCCATTCTTGATTAAATTCGAGCTTGGCGAAAAGATGCAATAAGACCCCCCGAATGCATTTCTTGGACTGCTTGATTGTGATTGATACGGGCAATATTCGGTTGGGATTTGAAGCCTGAAGAACGAAGTGGGGAGAGATCCAGGAAGTGGGAGTAGCGCAAGAGCTCTCCTACAGGTCCGCACCCGTTTATTAGCAGAGTTTGAAACAAATGGCAGGAGGATTTGTATATTTCCAGCGCTGTTTCGACCGCTTTACAGTCGTTACTTGCTTTCCCGGCGCATTTTCTTTACCCGCTGCTTCCCGAAAACCGACTTTTATAGACGCCGTACGTGCTCTTTTCAAAAGTGGGTTTCCGACCGAGCGTCTGGAACGGAATCCTTAATTCAGTACGTTCCAAGACTTGTGCCGTTGGCACTTAACCCTCCTCGTGTTACCTTCCAAGGCTTACTTTCACAACACTAATTAATTTACATTCGTTCTAATATTGCTGGCGGTCGGTCGGTCGGTACCCACCGACCGTAGTTTTTTTCTTCTGCTTTCGCCTTCATTTTCTTCTTGTTCTTCTTCCAGTGTGTCTTAAGTTGGTGAAATGGTTACAGGCGTCGTTTCGTGGCTTTTCCTTTTCATTAACGAAAATAATTGAAGACTTAAGTTGACAATTTAAGGCCGAAGTCTAATTTCGTTCCTGTGTCTGCATGTATGTGTGTGTACCTGCCTGCAGGTTTTCCGAGAATATTTGAACGTTTGCCAAATGGCTGGCAGCGCGTAAGCCTAAACTATACCCATTTTACAAAGTCGAGAGCAATTTCGGGAGGCTGTAACTTGTTATTTGGGGAAATTGAGCGGCGCGCCGTTGGACAATTTAACGGTCCATTGCAAAGAAAAGGGAACGGTTTATAAAGAATAATAGTTGGGAGTTTCATTTCAAATTTTTTAACAACAGCGCAATAGTGGTCGATTCGTTCAACGTAATTAGGGCTAACGTAAGTAAACAAAATCTCACTTTCTCGATCTGCGAGTCACAGAAGGCTATAGTACATTCCAAGTTACAAAAAACGTAATCACAAACACGTGAAGAGGAGTGTACATCTGCTGAAAGAAATAGTCCAAGATGTGAGTATGATTACGAGGCAGAGATACATCGATATCGACACTGGAATTATCACTCGTAATATCCAAGAGCTAAGAAAATTAGCGATAATTTTTTTCCACCCCGTGTGTTTTGGCCTTATAAACTCACGAGTGCTATTTAGGCAGAAATTTATTTCGCGAGTGCAAAGCACGAAGGGAATTATCTGTCAATAAATAGCACGAGTGAGTTTAATGGACCAAAACACGAGTGGTAGAAAAAATTTAGCTGATTTCCAATAGCTTGCAGGGTATTTAGTTAGAAAATATCTCATTTTTCATTGTTCTGTACTAAAATTACGCAGAATTATTAATTAATAATAATACAAATTTATAATTTATAAATTTACAATTAATTAATTAAGAATAATTATTACAAAGTAGATTTGTTGATACACTTTTTAATAAGAAAACTGCCCTCAGAATTTGTTTCTTGGCTACGTGACCGGATGTTAGGCGTAACGAGGTAGCGAAGCCGTTGGAAATTGTTGCAGGTTCTGCGAGATGACTGATATTGCTATACCACGCGCCATGGCTGTTTGCTGTGACGTGCATATCACGTGGCTGGGCTAGTCCAATCAGACGGCCAAACAGCCGTTGTCCTCGTTCGTCATTGGCTAACTCATGGTGACGTCACGGCAAACAGCCACTGCGCATGGTTTAGGTAACGCAAACGAACGGCAACCAGGTTATGTTGAAGGAAATGCCTTCAGGATTGTATATGGTAGGAAAATATGTACTTTTATTTGAAATTAAGGCAACAAACGTTTCGTAACATGTCGACATTGTAATGTTTGAAGCGAGTTACCCCAAGCAGAGGTGTCAACTTCAAATAACGCTGGCTATGTTTTGTATTACAGTGCGTCGACCAATGATTATTCCCTTACCGATTTAGTGTTAAATTTAGCCAATGAACATCGAGTGATAGTGATAAGACCACAGTAGCTTTCGAAAGGTACTGGAGTCTCGTCACTATCAGTCGTTGGGATTGGACGAAATTAGTGCACGAACAAATGTCTGGCAGGGAACTTCTCGTAGGTACATTCATATCTTTAAAAATGTACCCAAAAGTTTGTAACTTTCTAAACTTAATAATGATGGTAATGACCTAATTTTCTGTAAAGTTAAGTAAAGACCGAATCCAACTTGATACAATTTTATGAAATAAAGATGTGTGACACATATCTATGTATATAAATATATTACACGCTTAGGTTATGCACACAGCAAACGCATCATGCACAGAGCAAACGCAGGCAGGCAGAAAGCAGGACGTGCGGGGGGGGGGCAGGAGGTACGGGGGAATTGGAATGTGGGGGGCGGGGGGCTGCTAGACCAGCGTGTGTTACGCCGGGGTATGTACAGCTAGCTACCAACAAAAGACTACGGAAATTGCCGTTTACCGAACGGGGAGACGTAGTTTCTTGAGGACATTAAAACTTCACAAAGTACTACAGTAAAAAAAAAAGAAGTTTTTCGCTTTGGTGGAACGTGGAATCGATGGCGGACGGAGACATGAAAACTACTTGCGTTCTAATCGCGTGACTAGAAACAGTAAGAACGGTAAAGAAAAAAGTTGCAGTAATATGTGTTAAGGTCCAAAAGAGAGAACCTTACTTATCAATTGAAACGGTCCAATTGACGTCCTTTTCAATTGATAAGGTTCTCTCACGACGGAGACGGGTAATTTTGCTAAGAAAGACCTAGGATTTTTAAATTCTACAGGGATGAGAACGAGCGTATTTCCAGGACCCTTTTCTTCCTGAATGCACTGGGATGGAGTACGGCCAGGACTGAACCTAGGATCTCCTGCCATGAGAGAGTTGTGCCTACCGCTCAGAATACCTAATGGACCAACACCAGCTGTGGAGTTCCTCAGGGGTCAGTGCTTGGCCCTCTCTTGTTTTTTTTTGTTTGTTTGTGTGTACCAATGATTTTCCTGATTTTGTAAATAGTTTCTGGAACTTGTTTTCAGATGACATTATCTGGTAGATCAACAAATTTCGCCGACCTCCCCCCCCCCCCGGTCCTTAGCTGCCATGCCCACTACGGTTATTGTGTTGGGTTAGTTTTCACACGATTTATTAAAGGTATAAACTCTTGGGTTAGGGGTATAAACTAAAAACCGTTACTAATAGTCTGGTAGAGGGCCAAAAACCTAGAAGTAAGATCCGTTCAATATTTTATGATGTTTTGTGTTTCTTCAAGGCATACTTAATGAAATCTGCCCTTGAACAAATTTAAATAAATTTAAATAAATTTAAATTTAAATATGATAAAAGGTGCGCCCTATTTTTTTAGGGCCTGGTATCACAGTCACCATTCGATTTTTCGCTCGTTTTCAATTTTCAACTCCTATTCCTACGTTTCTACTTTAGCTGGAAGACCCCCAGTTAGATTCATTCGAAAGGTGGGAATGTCTTCTTTGCATCAAGGGTAAATAGATGGGTTTATCATTGTTAGGGACCGAGCTACGCCATGGCCGCCATCTTGAATGTTTACATTTGCTCAAGGGTGGCAAAGTGGCACCCTGCAGAATTTCGTTAAGTATATGCCTTGAAGAAACACAAAACGCCATAAAACATTGGGCGGACCTTACGTCCAAGTTTAGGTTAAAAATGCCATTTGGCAATCAGACTATAAGGTTCCTAAGTTGCGATGATACACCACACCTCAAGCTTCGAGCTGCCTTGTAATGCATTAGTTTGGCGCTCATTTCCCAAACAGGCACTTCATCTCCGTTGACCCCGCCCAACCCAATGCATTCATTCATGTTGGGCCAACAAGTTCCGGTCCTTGGCCACCCCAGCGTTCGCCTCGAGCTTCGGCCACGCACTGGTTCCCTCCAGGAACTACATGTCACTAGGCTTGGCTTGACTTGGCTGGACGAACGCGTGCGTGCGTCCGTCCATATACATTCGCGGCGGTTTGCAACACCAACGCCAAACTTTCCATTTTTTCCCCGGAAAAAGAGGAACCGGTCAGAAAACCGGGAAAACTTGGCGAGGAATAATGGGAAGAAATAATATCAGGGTTGACTGGTAGACCGAGGAGAGAGCGAGAGAGAGATACGGCTACGAATTCAAATTATAGCAATTCCTATTCTGAAGGGTGTATGAAGAGAAAGGTTGGTGTAAAAGAAAAAAAAAAGGTGTATATGAGGTTGCAAGCAAGAGAGTAATTCTTGTTTCGGTTCCCTAGACCTCCTGGCTCATAAACTGGAACAGAAAAAGAAAACGAAAGACCAGAAAAACTAGTTTCAGAAGAACGATAAAAAAAAATATTTTTATACAGCCTATATATATACCAACAAGCTAGAGATAAGAAAAAACTGACGACCAACTCGCGAACCGACAGAGCGTTTAGTTAAGTTGGTTGAATTCGTCCATCTTAGGTCTTGAACCACACCTCTCGAATGCCAATTCAACAGCAGTCGCCATTTTTTAGCCGACAGTCCAAAAACAAAAACGCTCGCCATTTCTTAGCTTGTCTTGTGTGGTATGCGTTATTTTTTCCTTAAAATTTATGAATTTATTGCAGTATGTAGTTTTAAATAATACTATACCTATTTGTTTACCTTATTTAACTCTGCACTGGCTGATCACAGTTATTCAACAAGATTCAGTCATGGCCGCCCCTTTACTCCCCCCTCGCTTTCGTACTACTAAATACCAAACGTTATTTCTGGTTCCGAGAGCATGAAATTGTGGAATCATTTCCCCGAAACCATTGAAACTTGTGCTAGTTAGTGTTGGAACTTTCAAATTCAATTATTCCGTCACTTGTTTAACTTATAATTTGGTTACCATCCATGGCCCCAAAAAAAAAAGTAATCAGAAATTTTGAAGATAAGGGACCCCGATTTTCATTTCTGGAGAGGCCCAACCTTGTGTGCCACCGCTCTGAGAAACTGAACTTTAGAAGTCTCATTTCGGAGATTTCACATCCTGACTCCCCTACTTTGCTTGGGTAAAGTGCAGTGTTGGGTTTGGCCGCCTCCTATGCACCCCCAACCCCCACCCCCACCCACTGCAAGAGGCCCTTGCTTAGAAAAAAAAAATTTTTTTGGAAAAATTTGAAGTGAATATGCATGAAAATTGCATCTTGAAGTTGCAGGAAAATGTTTCAAATTCACTCTGAAATCTTTAAAATACGCTGGTTTTTAGCTCCGACCCAGATCAACCTACTCCCGACCACAGAAGGCATAAAAAATATTTTAAAAATGTGTAATGAATTCACGTAATAGGCTAGTTACAGGACTCTGCCATGGATCCCTTTCCCTTTCCCTCCCCGTACACAAACATTACAGGAGGTTCCTTGTTTCAAAAAAATTCTTTTTTTGTGTGAAAAATTAGAAATAAATTCCTATGAAAATTGCAACTCCACGTTGTAGGAAAACGGTGCCAATCCAAGCAGAATTCTTTAAAATACTGTAGCTTGCGGCAATTGGGAGTGGTCGGGCCTCACTGAGAAAGTACTGCAGAGAGAGCGGCCTTCAAGTACATTCCCTGGGAGGCCCGGCCCTCCCAATCCGACCCTGGTAAAGTACGCTAGTCGGCAATCGAAATACACCTGTAATGCAAGCACCCATACTCCTGCTTTTAAAAAAAAATCGATCTCCAGTCAGAAATTCTTTAAAACAAAAAAAATACCACGGCGTCCTCTGTGCCTTTACTCGCGTCGAGTGTACGGTAAGATTTATCCTGAAAATTCAAGAAACGTCGGGAGAGTGGGAGGTAGGAGGGAACGTTGGTGGAAATGAAAATCAAATTAAGATTCTCTGGTAGTAAAGCTGTCAGAATCATTCGTGCGATTGCTGAATGGCCCGACCCACGGAACGAAGCTCAGCTCTAAGTAAAATGTCAAAACAATTTATTTCTTTTGCATCTCCTCTGTACGGGAGGAAGAAAATACGTGCTTCGGCACCGCAGGTGCGTCAGCTTGCACTTTCTAGGATTTATCTCTTTCTCCTCTAATATCTTGTCTGATATTTTCTGCACGTTCTTCCCTGCTGTTTCTTCCTTATGTTATTTTTTGAAGGGTGGGTGGGGGGAAAGGATAAATTTGACGAAAGGTCGGTGACGAACTTCAACAGAAACTGGGTCTGTGTGTTTACTCGTCTGTGTGAGGAAAAATTATTGCAAAGGAGTCAGTTTTCAACCAGGGCATTTTGGAACTGCTAGAGGCTAACTGCAGCCGCTACGATCGTAGGCTAACATCACTGATTTTAAGTCGAAATTCACCAGTTTTGCGTACAGGACAGAACAATGAAGAAATATAAGTGAACCAATCATTGCTCAATTATCAGCTTATTAGGGACCGGCCATTATTTGGGGCGTCGGATGAACGTCTAACTGAAAAATCGTCTAGGGATTATTGTCTAATTTCTGCATAAATAAAAAATCTGGAAAATCGTCTAAACGGAATATCGTCTAATGGAAAATCAACTAAACGAAATATCATATAATGGATAAATGTGTAACTGGATAAACGTGTAACTGCGATTATTGATGTTATATGTATAGCCGCAGCGAGCGCGGCAGCGCGAGCGAGGCAGGGACATTCGACGATTTTCCATTATACGTATTTCCTGTTAGACGACTTTCCGTTATACTGTTATACGGTGTACGTTCTTCCAATTATGTGATTTTCCAGTTAGATGAGTATACCTCGCCCCCATTATTTATCGCCGGGGGGGGGGAGGAGGAAATTGAGGGGTCATGTAGTTTTTGGATCCTCTCGAGGGGGGATCATAAATTTTCACGTCCCATCAAGAGGGAGGGGTTCAAAAACACACTAACCAACTGTAAGAAAAAGTTATTTTTAATCGTAAAAATGTTGAAAAAATGCTCGTTAATTGTTTGCTTGGGAAATCTGACTGGAGTTCGGGCATGAATGGCCATCAGCCCCAACCAAGACACGTCAGGATTCATTCACCTGGAAACTGTCATATTGGATGTGTGCAAAGTACGGTGAGAGTCGATGATTAGAATAACTGGAAATGGGGGAGGGAAGGTAAGATGTTTTTCGTGTTACGGAGCAAATAATAAAGGTTAGGTCAGACGATTGGGCAAGAAAACAAAGCAGTTAGCTAACTACAGATGAAAACCTGTTTCCGTTGCTTTTTGGACTTAAATGGCAGGCTGACTGAGCGGGAATGAAGCCGATTTGCCTTTCTGTCCTGTTTAAAGCAGTTAGGGCTTTCAGAAGCAAGTGGGAGTGGGGGAAGAGACTGAAAAAAGTTATATTGATCCAAAAAGATAAACACGTTTTACTTTTTTTTAGAAACTTGATTTGCTGGGGAATGTAATCTGAGTTAACGAAGTTATAGGGGAAGAAGAGACTGAAAAAAACATATATTGATACAAAAAGATACACACGATTTGCCTTCTTTAGGATCTTGGTTTGCTGGGGACGTTACCTGAGTTAACGAAGTGAGACGGAGAGAAGGGACTGAAAAAAGTAATGTTGATAAAAAAAGATACACACGTTTTGCCTTTTATAGGAACTTGGTTTGCTGAGGGATAAAATCTGAATTAACGAAGTTAGAGAGGGGGCGAAGAGACTGAAAAAAGTTACATTGATGAAAACAAAGATACACACGTTTTGCTTTTTTTTTAGGAACTTGGTGTGCTGGAGGATGAAATCTGAGTTAACGAAGTTTGAGAGGGGGCGAAGAGACTGAAAAAATTTACATTGATGAAAACAAAGATACACACGTTTTGCTTTTTTTTAGGAACTTGGTGTGCTGGAGGATGAAATCTGAGTTAACGAAGTTTGAGAGGGGACGAAGAGACTGAAAAAATTTACATTGATGAAAAAAAAAGATACACACGTTTTGCCTTCTTTAGGAACTTGGTTTGCTGGAGAATGAAATCTGAGTTGTTAACGGGAAAAAAAATGTCAACCAATAACGGAGCCTGGAATCGGCAGGAATATGGAAGTTGAACAGAGATTCTCCGTGGAGTAGGATTAGAGAAGTTTCTAGATTGACTCGAAGGTGGGTTTCGTTGTGGGGAGGAGGAGGGGGTGAAGTGAAAGGTAACAAGTTTGTGCCGAAACGCTCATAGGATTTACGGTTGTTCAAACCCCCATTAAAGGTACATTCCTCCCGGTTGGCTTTCCTGTGTGGCTCAGTTTTGCAACATTACTTCAGACGTGTATAAATGTTGCAAAGACATTCGTTTTCCTATTTTACCCCTCGCAAAAAACGGGTGGCTGCGAGCACTGGGGCGTCAGATTTGATAGGCGTCTTGGTCCCAGCTATACAATTCAGGCTTCTGACAGACCCGGCCGGTTCGATCCTGGTGAAGGGAAGTGCATATATACGGGTTTCTCTCCGGCTGTGTCCCGCCCGTTGCACGAGAGTTTCCTCTCCGGGTACTCCGGTTTCCTCCCTCATGCGGCTAAAAACACTTGTCCTGATGGTGGCATATTCCACTTCACAGCTGCCGCTTGGGCCTTCAGAAAGCTGTAAGCTTATCAACCGATACCTTCTATTCTATTCAATTCTAAAAAAAACGGCATTGCTACATTTACGGTAACCTGCGTAAATGTCGCAAGAGCTATTTTTAGCAGGATGCGCGAAATTGGTGAGAAGGTATGTCCCTTTAATCGTTTAGGGCTGTTAAAGAAAAAAAAGTAAAATTCGAGACGCCCGAGAATCGATGCAGAAGAGTGTTCGAAAATGAAAATCCGGTTGTTCGATTACGAAACTTTCCCCTCTTATTTCACCGTCTTCACGCTTAAACGGGCAGAACGCCACAAAGCCATTCCTTCCATTCCGTACCCCAAAATGAATGATGCTCGAATCTCAGCATCGTTAACAAAAGTGCGAGCGTGTAATTTGGCTTAAATTACGATAATTTCCGTATATATAATAAGGCTTACAGCTGAAAAGTCAGCACAGAGACTCTAGCTCTTTACAACCCAAAATCCATTCCTGGCGCGTAACACGCCTCAATCCTCCCCAACAGTATTCCTGCATATTTTCATGGCTGCGTGAATGTGATGATGCTGCAGTCTTCCACATGGAATTATCATTAAAACAGCAGTTATTGCAGGGCATGGACGGAAAGAGGAATCGTTTATGGCCAAGCCGCTTTCACAGACCTCAGCAAATGTAAGGACTTGCACTTGAGTATGCTCTGGCAACTGCTGCTGCTTTAGAACAGAAGGTGCCTGGATTGATCATCAAAGGGGATGCTGGGAGTGCAAGCGCCATTTCTAACATAAAAATGTCATTCTTCAAATCGTATTAAAAGCTTAGAGTAATAGTTTGTGGCAGAATGGTTTTCCTGATTTGTGGATCACCTGATTGTCATTAAAACTGAAGGAATATCGGATTCTGGACTGCAAAACTACATAAATGTCGCACTACCAGAGTTATACTAGACTGCCACCAAATGACAGAATGCTGTTAGACCACAATACAGCCAGAATCTCACAAATTCTAGACTCCCACTCAGTGCTAGACGAGCTTCTGACTATGCTACCCTATGTGACTACGTGACAGTCAGATTGCTTTACTTGTCCTGTACTTCTCGTTGTCCTTCTTATACTTGTCCGGTACGACGACTCGGTTACTGTCTCAATACTTAAAGCTTTCCGTAAAATTATGGTACAATGTCTCTTGGCAACTGCCTCAATACGTAAAGATTTCCGTAAAATTATGGTACAATGTCTCTTGGCAACTGCCTCAATACTTAAAGATTTCCGTAAAATTATGGTACAATGATTTGGTAAGGGACCGGTCAATATTCATGGCTGGGGGAAAGCCGGAAGAAATGATAATGTGCCCACCAAATTTTCGATGATCTCCCCTTCGAGAGCCTGAAAAGAATCTTGACTGCCAACTCAAGGTCCAAAAATC
>JAHWFP010233509.1:23393-37026 GCA_023313725.1 Lithobius niger | reverse complement strand
TTTTTTTTTCAGCTCATTTGCATGGTTTAATTGTTTAGCTTCACTAAATTCGGTATTCATCATCAATGTGGACTCGCCAAACACCAGTATGAAAATCACCACAAATCTAGAACGCAAATTTTTTTTTATTACCCTGAAATTCACCCATTACCTTAAGCACAATATAACTGTAAACTGTCCTCAATTCCCGGTTTAAAAAGTTAACGTTATTAGCTAATAACATTAACTTTTAAAACCGGGAATTGTAAAGTTTGTGGGAATTGGAGATTTTCGTATTTACTCTCACTAAATTACTCACTTTGCACATAAGAGCCATAAGCAGAAAAAATCCACGTAATTTTGATGGACACAAAATATTATGGCCTATGTTAGCTCGCACAAGATTTGGTCAATGTATCATTAAACAGTTTCAAAAATATTACTAAAAGGTTCAGTCGGGAAACGAGCCCAATTTACTACTACCAAGGACTTGCGTTAAATCGTTCTGGGTATTCTTAAAATTGACGTAGGGGACTGTGTCGAATCCCGCTAGACAGCAATGAACCTTCTTCCTTTTGATGAAAACGAATATTGTCACTAAGACATAGGTTAACAGCTGAAGTATTCTGGTACCCTCTCCACAACGGTCACGGGTGCCGATTTTTTTTTTTTTTTTAGGTTTAGCGACTTTATGTGAGATAATTAGCGTTCCTAACACTTCGTTTTTGATAACCCCCCTTTACTAAACCAAATAACCAATTTTGATCTGGCTTTAGTTCTGACCCTTATTATTTTTTTTCCCGGGTAGATTGTGATTTGTTTCCTGTTCGGGATCAATATCGCCCTCTGGCTGCAGCAGGATGTACCTAATTGTTGATACTACACGCAATAATTTTAAAGGAGGAAACCTCATCGAGGTTCTACCGGCATCGTGATGAACCAGGAATAATACACGTACAGCCAATGAAGTTCCTGATTGTGAATCCGCAATAATAATAAGTAATTTTGCGTCTATGTCAGACCTATTCTGGAATATGCGAGTCCCGTTTGGTCCCCACACTTAATGAGGGACATCGACCATGCCGAGTCGGTTCAGCGATCGTTCACCAAGTGTCTGTTGGGTCTTAGGGATATACCGTAAGGAGACCGGAGATGGTACAAGAGATGGGTTGCACTAACTCCGCTGGTTTTCCTGGACGATGCACCACTGTACAGTAAATCTTCAGTAAGTTAACAATAAACCTTTAGTAAATCTTTAAATGCCAGCAAATCCGTAAATCTTTGTAAATCCGTTGGAAGATTTACAAATTTCAAATATCTCGTACACTTTTTTTGTCTTTGTCGAACCCCTCGATTCCGGCCCCCTCCCACTCCATTTCTGACTGCCCAATGGCCGTAGACTGGTGCCCTTTCTTTACTACTTGGAGCCAGTGGCGTGTACAGACTAGGGTGGGCCCCTGGCACAGTACTACATGCGGGCCCCTGTGTGGGGGGACATTGACCCCCAGCGGCGGGGGTCTGGGGGAATGCCCCCAGAAGTTGATTTTTTTTTTTGGAAATCCACGTTAAGATTAGGCAAAATGCTTAACTTTGGACCAAATATATTCAGCAATGGTTTGAAGTTCACTCACTGGTGGGCAACTTTGTATTGTATCACTGGAGTAGTGGACACAAGTGCAAGCAGAAGTGTGTTTGAGGGAAGGAAGGCAAATAAATGGGTCTGTGAACTTTTTTTTGACTATTTTGAATGTATTACGAGCCACATATTTTCACAGTGGTCGAAAAAATGATCAACCTGGGTGTCATACTGTGGTAGGGGGAGAGCCTTTTTTTTAACAAACTAACTGGTGGGCACCAGTGTGTGGCTCTTAACACATTCAAAACAACAAATAAAAATATCGCAGACCCTTCTTTCCCAAAATCACACCAGTCAATCAGTATTAAGAGGATTCAAGTTCACAAACACAAATGTTTACTGAGGAATTTGACAGACAATTTTGGGCAGCTTTCAAACTGTTCTCTTGCCAAAGAAAGGAAACAAAGTTCGCTTTCTTGGTTTTTTACTCGCAAGTCACTATCAGACTCCCTGGGCAAGGTACTGTATGTGCAGACATACTGAAATTAAAAATTTGCAAGTTTGCTTGCAATTGATAGGTGAGCCGGGGCTCCCAACACAGGTGGGCCCCTGGCACCTGCCAGTCTGACTGCATGGTGTACACGCCGCTGCTTGGAACCCAACTTCATATTCCTTAAAAAAAAAAAAAGGTGGAAACGACGGCGAACACCATCAAGATGGTGATAACCAACAAGAAAATTGACGGACCGTGGGTCGCCGGCGACACCAGTTGCATTCAGGATGGATAATCCCCCTCAAAAGGAAGCAAAGAAGGTATACACGAAAATATGATGAAATGGTTCCTATCGCTTACATATATAGTTCAAGCAAACTAATCCGGATTCGACTCGCTTTTCTCTCAATTCGGAATTGATTCCGAATTTTTAAAAAATAAATAAATAAAGCGGCCGTGCAAAATGGGGTATTGATTACTTGACGTAGAGTGTCGAGAAATTTGTACGTATTTAAGCCGAAGTTGTGAACTTAAGTTTTCTGCAGTCGAAGAAATGTGGTCAATCTCTTCTCCATACCGTGAGGTCCCTGAGGAACAGACAACACGAATGTAGGTCACCGTTATCAACACATTTGATTAAAGCAAAAGGGGTAAAGTGGTCCACTTTGCCTTCGTACACTTAGATTTAATGGCCTGTGGGGGCACATTATCATTTTATGTCTTGATCATCAGTCAGGCAAGCCAACGGGATGAGAGGTGGCGATCATAAAAGGCCAAACAATATTGGATTTCTATGGATGAGTGGCTCCGATTATAAAGGATCATTCAAACAACGACCTCTGCTTGACAACATCTTCACGTTAATAGATTCTCAATTGCTTCCGATGATGATTTTTTTTTGCGGACAGTCTAGCAGTAGAAGTGTGACAGGGGCGTATAAAAAGAGTGCTTTGGGTGCCGGAAAAAGGCCGCAAGAGTGCCTATCGATCACGGGGGAAATAAGATACTATTTTAAATTTTAAAAATGTTTTACTTTGATTGAAAAGTTGTATTAAAAAGTTTCAATTTCGAAAGTGTTATTGTTTTCTCCGGGGGGGGGGGGGGGGGGGGGGTCCAAAAAAAATCTTAGGCACCAGACCTCAACAAGGTGTATTACGGCGCTGGATGGTGAAGGCACCACCAGAACACACAAGCTATTTCAGCTTCATCACGATAATTTAAATGTTTCAAAAAAACTTCAGTTACTGAAAATTAGTTACTTTACAGTGTTGTCTTAAACCCCCTTCCCTCCCCCCTCCCTAGGCCCCTTTTCAGAGTTTTCGGACACATAAGGTAATGTAATTAGTTCGGCCTCCCCCCCCCCCCCCCTCCCGTATTGAAGAAACATAAAGTTAATGGTAAGTTTAAAAATTAACAATTCTTTGCTACAAAATAATAACAATGAAAACCCAGACTTGGAGCGGCCAAGTAAACATTGTTTTGAAACGGATACTAACCAAGGAGGAGTACCGTTACCATCTTATGTGGATAAAGACGATTTATTGAAACTGTTGTGAAGACAGGGTAGGCGCAGAAAGACAGGGTCCCTTTTAGGACGCTGCAAAATTAATACAATAAAGGTACGTAGCGTAAAACTAGTAACACCCTAACCTGACCGGCTACTTGTGGCTGCGTGTCGTCGCAGGATGGTTTACCAAAGACGTCAAACTAGGTCAATAAACGCCAAACTCACTATTGAAGTGCAGCAATTTTGACCTTGTAGGCACGTAGCAACGCATCGCTTCGCATGAAATTTTCTTTTGTCTGGTTAGAGCTTAACGCCACATTCGTTGCGGAGCTCCCATCGGGAGGGTTTAGCTAAGGCGGAGTTACAAACAATGGCGTCTTTCGCCAAGCTAATGTTGCGACAGTGGATTTCCCAGACCTATAAATCGATGTCTTTTTTTTTTTATTTGCTGGTAGTTGGTACAATTTTCAGCAAGTAGAAACTTCCGCAGCATAAGACAGTTGTCTGGCAATTGATGCTCGGCCAATGTCCGGATGGTTTTACTGTGCACATGCGCATACCACAAAGAACGACAAAAGACGAGCTGACTAAGAAAAATAACGTTGGTTTGTCAATAAGGACGGAATTAATAACACGTATTTTGGAAATCTAAAGTAATTCAACAACTAATTACCGTAGATTTCGGAAATGGGGTCGTTGAGAATGGTGTCCCATGACCGACCGACGTAAGGCGTAAGAAGTCCCGGCTTGATGCCTCCCGTCACTTCCACTAAGATGGCCACACGCGGTAAGTGGCTGGAGCGCCATATTGGGCGCCATTTTGAAATGCAATTTTGGATATTCGCCAAATTGTAACCTTGTACATACGGCGAGGTTGGCCTAATTCAAATTTATTCCTATACCAAACTTCGCGTGGGAATATTAACTCAAACTTTTTGTTTTGGTCATTTCTGAACGTCTGGCACTCCGTGTGGAGCATGGCATGTCGCATTGCCGAATCGCTGTTTCGTTTGCTAATCTCCCCACAACTGGTACAGTGGTTGCTTCTGGTCCTTGTTGGAACCTGTGTGGCCGCCTCTCGATGGGCCTTGTTTGGTCTGATTGTCATGTTGAAACCTTTATTTTTTTTAAAAAAATTAGCTGGTGTTGTGCAGAATTTGGTTCAAATAACCCAGCATATTTATCAAACTGGGATAATTACTTTTTAGGCCTTGTTTAGGCCTTTAGGCCCTTTCTCAGGTACCGCCGCACCAGCAATTGTCGGCACAAAGTGGTATTTTTTTTATATTATAAAAATGGGCATTTTACGAAAAGGGCAGGAGTAATGCCCCCCCCCCCCACCCCCTTTGCATGCCACTGATGTCATCGTTTGTGTTCAGTTCAGAGAACGTGTCTTAAGACATTTCGTTAGAATCGGTTCATGTACCAGGTCGTAACGGCAGAGCAAAGAGACAAGCAAACAAAACGAAATGCTAAAAATCGTCGAGGACTCCATTCGCCTCACTTGCCAGATCAATAACCAGCGCCAGTTAATTGCCGCATAAATTAGTTTTTAACTTTATGAACCCTCACTGTGATTGAACGCAAATTAGGATACCAAAAGGGATACCAATAGGCCAAAATGGGTAAAAACGCTAGTAAGGTTACAGCAGGGGGTGTGGCAACTGTACTAGAAACAATGCATTACAAACCTTCGCAATCTGCCTTCCATCCAACGCTTGGCCGACGTCAACAACACAACATGGCGCCAGCCAACATCCGGTTCTCATCTGAAGAGATCTGGTGAGATTCGCCAAAGGCCAATCCTACAATATATTTATTTATTTATTTATTTATTTTACAAAATTATTGTAACGCACTATAAAAAGCATAACAGCAATTTCAGATTAAAACAACAATTTTGCGAATCACATAAAAGCAAGAAGAATATGGCGGCGCCTATTAATGTACCCCTTTCACGCCTGTCTCGTCTCTGCTCTTGCCTGAATGAGATTCGTGAAATTGTTGTTTTAATTTGAAATTGCTGTCATGCTCTTTGTAGGCGGTTACAATAATTATGTAATTAAAATAAATAAATAAATATATTGTAGGATTACCATATTGCAGTTTACATATATCGTTCTCGAATATACATCATTTCTGTCGTAATTGTGCGTTTCACGTAAATATGTATTGAGCAGGTTACTAAAAATGTGAAAACGCTGTATATCTTAAAAATTATGCAAAAATCAATTTCTAAAATCGAACAGCTATTGGAGAATTAGTGCAAACTTTTTTCTGTGCTAGGATAAATTTGCAAGAGTATCATAGTGTAACTGTAGCCATGCGTGTTTTTCCCTATACACGTCGGACTTGGACTTCTCGAACATTGTGTACCCCATGCTAATCATTATGGCGGCTGCAATCCCATAATCTCAAAGCGGACGTATCGAGGCTGGCTGCGCCTTAAGCCGTGAATCTGCTATCGTCCTAGGTTACAGCCGTAATGGTAACGGATGCAACCCAGTAATGTAAACAGTTAGGCCTACCACAAGTGGAGGACTTACAGGTCTTGGTAACTTAAAAACGAACACTTTTCCACCAGAAAAAGGAAAATACAGTAAAGGTTACTGTTAGTCGTTCGTTCGTACAGTGGTTGGTACTCTGTATTTAAAAATGGCGGTTCGGTGGACCACTGATCTTTATAGTCGAGAGGCTGCTGCCACTTTTTCTCAATCTTTGCCGTTAGTTTGGGATGTAACAGTCCTTCCATGTCTTCATAGGTGGATCACTGAACTCACCTATGAAGACATGGAAGCCCTGTTGCATCCCAAACTAACACCAAAGTTTGAGAAAACGTGGCAGCAGCAGTCCCACCTCGAATATAAAGATCAGAGGTCCACCGAACCCGCCATTTTTAAATACCGTGTAACAACCAGGTGAAGAAGTCGTTTGGAGAAACATTTCTGAAAAAAAGGGAACGTTCTTCTCCGAAAATTTAAAGGACTAGCAGTCACCAGAAATGTATTTTCCTTTTTCTGGTTACCGATTTTTCAAAAGGACTTTACGTCTTCAGGAAATGGATCTTAAGCCCTCTTCCTTATAGTAACATGCTAAAATATAAAATGAAATGATCCCTGGGCTACGGGAAGCCCTCCAAACATATGCAATTTAATGACCTAAAATTTTCATTAAATTGAATATTCGTAGGGCTTCACGTAGCCCAGGGATCATTTCATTTTATTGATCATTCCTCGTCTGATATTTTTAGGATGCTAAAGTGAAGAAAAAAACTAAGGAACAAACAAAAGATGTAGCCTACTTAAGCCACCAGGAAACGGATTCACATTTGATTTTCTGATAGGGAAATATCCTATAGGGAAAAATTACTTCGCTGGGCCTACTGCGGATTTCCTATGTGTAAGCTATATATTTGAAGATTGTGTAGTAAATATACACATGCAAATTATAGGCCATGGTACTAGAAAACGAGTGGGCCAATTTTCCTATACAATTCCATTCTTAAATTCCTTTTATCTTTTACATACTACAATCGACAAGAGCACGAGACATCACAGGGCCCTCATCGTCCGGAAAATGCCAAGGGTCGCTGACGTCAGATTTGAACCCGGGACCTCTTGCACTGGAGACAGTCGTACTACACATCAAGCCACGTTGCCACACTGTAATGTGAACTATCAGTACACATTCTTCAGAGTGTGCGTTATCCCCTGTTTATGTGAACTAGCTCAATTCGTGAAAGTATAACAGTGCGTCAAAATCACACGGGCTTTTCCTGTAATTCACGGTACCCCTTTAACTGTATGGCGACTGTAAGATTCCATTGACAGAATCTTCATAATAACATTGTATGAATCAAGACTATTACTTTTAAGAACTTTTGAAGAGTTAAAGTGAGAACGAAAACGGCACCGCGCGTCTGGTAGGAGGAAGCATTGGGGAAGCTTTTCAGGACAGCATGCTTCTCGAAGGGACAGTTTTGAGACTGCCTTGAGCCTTATTTATTACCGTCAGCATGAAGTGAACATGGAAGTATATAATAGAAATGATCATAGAAAGAGGGAGTGCGAGTATTAGCGGTGGAGTGAGTGATTTGAGTCACAGGATGTGCTGATTGAGTGAGCGAAGCAAAACAATTTTAAGAAACCTAATTCGGTCGAACATGGTTATATACGTGAGCTGCCATACCTAACCAGTATTTCAAATGGTGCATTCAACACCAAGGCTTCAGCTATAGTATACACATAAATATGTAGGGAATTTGTAACGGTTATTGTCATTCGTGACAAATCACTCGAGACAAGACGTGTTTGTTTTGCAGCGACAACTCAGCGACAAGTGTTGTGGAGGCACATTTTAATGTTGCGTGCCGTATTTCGTACATTTAACCGAATTTTAACGAGACATATTGGGTTGTATCACATTGTGACTAACGTAGCATGACGTTGTGGAAGGAATAGTCCACATTTAAATATAATTCGTTACTAAATATCGTATTCTCATCCAACTTGTTAGATTTTAAACCAGTTGGAACGAATGTATAAAACAACATTAAGTTAAAACTCGGTAACCTTTAGATAGCGCAGAGTTGTTCTATATATGTTCGGTTTTAAGTTGGAAGCCAAATATTTAAGCGCAGATGGAGCGTGGAAAATATTTACCGTGCAAATATTTACCGAAACTCGTTCACATTACTTACGCTGAGCCTCGTTGTGCAAGAGGGTATATATGCAGATTTATATTTCAAGAGTTAACCGCTTCTGCCCGCTTTTCAAGGAATTGTAAAAGAAAAAAGGTTAAATAAACACACATATTTGGCGGCACAAACACAAATCCAGTGCTGTGCAGATTCTCGTTTTTACCTTCACATACACCAGGCCTGTACGGCGTGCGAACTTGTGTTTGTGCCGCCAAATATGTGTTTTATAAATTTTTGCTTCTGCAGTCTTTTTAACACGTGGATGCAGCGGCTACCTAGTCGAAACCAGTTTTCTGTAAACTTGCGCCACTTCCGCATTTGCTGATGCGCACATCTCATCACGCACTGCAACAGCGTTCCATTATATATTCGGAAATTAGTAGCCATCACAATTGGCGGTAAAAAAAAAAAAAGCATTAGCTTTTAGGCCGGGTTTAGGTTTTAGGCCTAATTGTCGGCATTTAGGCCTAATTTTCACCTGCGGCTTTAATTTCGTAAGTAGCAGCTGACGGAGAACTGGGTTCGAGAGTAGGCCTATTTATTTATGCAACACGGTGTGGAGACTTAACGCACACGCACACAGACTCTACACGCATTTTGCATTGTCTGTATACATTGTGTGCTTTGTGAGTCAAAAGTATACAAAATATGTAGTGCCAGTAGTGTAGCCATGTGGAGACTGGGCATGTACACAGTAATGTGTAGGTTCCAGCCGAAGCTGAGAAAGACGCGAGAAGCGCGATTTTCATGGTTAATCCCAAGAAATTATTAGGTTCTCTTTTACATTCCACATTCGACGTGAGTACGACGTATCACAGGGCCCTCCCCACAAATTCCAGGGGTTGGCTGGAGCCAAACTTGCACCCGTGATCTCTAACTTATGGGACAGTCGTGCTGGTAATTACATTGAAGGGCTACTTTTCACACTATTGACTTAATTCACCTACTTGTCGAATCCTTTCCTCGTTACGGGTCAGAAAATCATAACGAAAACCTGTACAAACACTTATTTATTTATTTATTTTTTTTTTAATATTAAAACGTGTTAAACGCTACTCACAGCCATACTGAGGCCGATCGCAACAAGAAAACCTAATTCCGACAAAAACATTAGTATACGGAAGTTATCTCTGGCCGGGCAAGTTTTTGGCTTCAGTTTCTGACTCTTGTAGTATGTTTAACCGCAGCAAGCGGGGCAGCGCGAGCGAGGCACGTAATTTGTAAAAAAAATTACCATAATTTTGTGAACAGCGACCTTGATTTTTTTTTTAATGTTTGGTTTCGATTTTTTTCAGTAAAATCTACAAATTAGGGTCAATCAAGGTCGCTGTTCACGAAAATTATGCCATTTCCCCCCCAAATTACTTGTTTCGTTCGTACTACCGCGCTCGCTGCGGCTAAGCATATAGCATCAGAAACCGCAACTAAAAACTTGTCTGGCCAGAGCTTATTTCTGTTTACTAACGTTCTGGTCGAAATCAGGTTTTCTTGTTGCGCTCTCATCTCGTAGTATGGCGTCGGCCTCACAATGGCTGTGAGTAGCGTTTTAGCATTTTTTTAAATATTTTTTTGCAACTGCGCACGTTTAGTTATGATTTTCTCAACAGTAACGACGAAAGTATTTCGACAGGTAGGTGAATTTTAAGTCGATAGCGTGAAAAGTAACTATTCCATATAATTACCGGCGTGCTAACAGTTCTGCCACTATGACCCCAACAGTGCCCAGTGTCGTCAGTAACAGTGCACTGCAATCAGTGCAGTGTCTTCAAATGGTATACCCTGGTACGCACTTTGCATGCCAAGGGATTAACGTGTTCTGCTGTGTTTTTTTTTAATCCAAAAGTTTTCCAAGTTTCTTAAATTTGCGTCTCCAAAGTCTTTGTATTAAAAGAGAGTCGAATCCATTATTCCCATGTTTGCTGCCTATGCCTCGAGTGGCTGAGCCGCCTCGTCGATAAGTGGGTATTGATTAGCAATAGCCGAGCGGACTAGCAATACCGCAACACGTGCAACAACTCTTTGCCCGTTGTTTGGCCTTCCCAACGATGTCGGCCGCCTAAAAATAGAATCTCTAATGCAACCACTTAAAATTCAAACGGCAGCTGTCGAATACAAGCAAAGAATGTTGTATAATCGCGTCAGACTGCTTGCGGGCTTACCTGCTGTAATTTATGGAGGTTACGAAGTTTTATTTCATTTTATTTTTTTTTAATAAAACGGTGTTTATTAAAATGTTAATTCGAAAAGTAGATGCCTTCGCTTTCAAAATCAATCATGTTTTCAGACATATGAATAATGCCCCCAACGCATTTAAAGGTTACGGCTACTCGAGGGGTTCTAGGAAATAACACCCCAGGGGAAAAAAACGCACGCAACGGACTTCCAATCGTATGAACTTCCAGGGCTGGGTACAGAAATTTTAGTTTCTTATAGCGAAGAGACACCCATAAACCACGGAAACACGTAAAAACATCATAATGGCTTTTTTACGCAACGACTCGTCTACACATTCTCTGTTGTTTTCGTTGCGATCCGGCAGAGCTAAGACCGCTGCCATGTTGGGATTCTAGATGATTTATGGCTTCTAGCCGCGAGAATTCAAAAGTGCCGCATAGATTCATTACGTAAACGTATCCTAACAGGAAGTAACTTATGGCACCGCTTTTTTATACCTTTAATTTCACCTGTTAGCATGTTTAGAAATTTATTGTTTTATTTACATAGATGTTGTTTGGAAGGCTCAATGGTAATCCGGAGCTCGTAGTATTAAGATGTCCCGAGGTGTAAAATATCGTCCCTTTTTTCAATATGTGTTCAGAAGGGCGGTGCTTGTGAATATTGAAGGTGCTCAGTGCAACACTCACAATCGTTTTTCAATCCATGTTTAGAAGGACACTGCTTGTGATTATTGGGAGTGCCCAGTGCAATATTAGCAACGTAGATCGTTTTTCAATCTTGTGTAGAAGGATGCTTGTGACCAATGAAGGTGCTCAGTGAAATACTCACTATGTAGATTGTTTTCAATCCGTGTTAGAAGGACTCTGCTTGTGAGTATTGAAGGTGCTCAGTGTGATAGCCGCAGGGTGGATTGTTTTCAATTCGTGTACAGAATAATTCTGCTTGTGATTATTGAAGGTGCTCAGTGCAGTACTCGCAATGTACATAATTTTCAATCCGTGTCTAGAATAGCGCTGCTTGTGATTATTAAAGGTGCTCAGTGCAATGTTAGCAACGTATATCGTTTTTCGATCCGTGTTTAGAAGGACTTGTTTTGATTATTGAAGGTGTTGAGTGCAATAAACGCAAGGTATGCAGATCGTTTTTCAATCCATGTGTTTCAGAGACTAGACATTTGTATCTTTTGCAGCTAAGGCAGTTTGGCTGTGAGCTCACGTTATTTGTTTTTTATTACTGAAGGTTTAAAGCAGGTAATTGTAAAGTAGGACAATCGTGCCCCGCCCTTAGAGAGCAGTGAAATTTGCCGCCAGACTGGCACCCAGATTGGCACCAGTAGGTTTTGGAGGGCATAACTACAAGGTGCACTACGTAAAATTGGAGGGAAAAACAACGGAAGAGCGGATTTCTTAGGCTTAAAATAACGTTGTTTTCTCCAACAACAACAATCGCGCGTTTTAGGAAATCACTCTTCACAGCATCGGCTTCAGTATGACGCCCTTCTGTTTCTCTCTGCAGTGCCCCTTGCAGCTAACCCATTAAGGCTCCGGAATAGAGTTATGTACAACAATACTACGTCGTGTCACTGCTCTATAGTAAAGTAAGCCAAGCAAAAACTATTACCATGCTGCAGCATGGTAACATAAGCCTAAACTAAACAAAACAAAACCAATTAACTCATCGTGGGTCTCATATAAGTAAAGTAAACCAAGTACTTAGATTATTTACTACTTGGAAGTGGGGAGGGGGGAAGAGGGGTGGTCCTCAGAACCGCATAAATTTTAACCCCACATGTGGAAAATTGAATAAAATAAAATATGGCCAGTGCTGCAATTATGAGGTGGTGCAAAGGGAGCAAGGCACCCGGCCCCAGAACGCAGGGGGGGGGGGAGCAAAATTCACCAGTTGGAGGCCCAAATAATCCAAAATTCACTACCATTTTTGTTGCAGTTGGCAGTCACTTTGCCCCTTAATTTATTTACTGTTGAGGAGGGGGTCCAACATTTTGTCCTTCCACCCATCCTTGGAAAAAGCTAGCTGCGGCACTGGAATATGGCAATCACACAGGTACAGATCAGCATGAATTGATTTAACGCACGATACACCGGAATGATTCAGTCGTTAAGTGTCGTATAGCTCTTACATCAGGCACGTATTGTTCTGAAGATCGCAATTACTAGGCTGCATGAGAGAGAGATGCTACAATACATTAGTGTACACAGAAGTGCATACAGCAACCTTTGCGTTTTTCGTGTAATGATCGGGGCCGCTAGCCTTATATATCGGGAGCCCATACAGCAGATACTAAAAATAGGCTTATCCATCCAACGGAAAACCCGAAAATATTTGGGGTGGTAGTTTCATCTTCAAATTCGCTAATTTCATGCGCCAATGATCCCTTGTCACAAAATTTGGACCAAATCAGAAAAAACTGCGACCGTTACTGTGTTACAAACAGATAAAGACACAAACAAACAAACCTACAGACACGAAAAAATCCAAAATCAGTCGGGTATTCTACCCAGAACTTCACTCGCTCGGCCAAAAAATGACCGCCCATTCAGAGCTGGCTCAAGAGAGGGAACGCGAGCAACGCGACCGCGTAGGGCTCCCGGTTTAAAAGGGCCCCCACACCGGGAGCTGGAGCACTCATTTTATACTATAGCGAGAAGGCACATTATGGATTTAAAATCCTTTACACTTCGTCAAAGTAAAGCGAAAAATGGGGTGAGCATCTGTGCTATGCTTTGAAACTTCGAGAATTATGTGGGTCAATTGGTCGAAGCGTTGTGCGACCCGAAACCGAAACTATTGGTACTTGCGGCTGGCATTTTTTTGTTGGCAGGTGGCAGTCTGATAGGAAATGAGAAAACCGAAATGGGGAAATGGATATTCCTTTCTTGTTTTTTGCGTTCTTTCTTTTATTTTTTTTATTTTTCTTTTGCCTTTTGGGAAGTATATTTTTTTTTTGTTTTTTTTTTTTTGTTTCTTTAGCCTATAGTGTGGTTTTCGCTTGCTGTTTATTACAGTTAGTAACCATATTTTGATTCCGTTCTTTTCTTTTCCCGTTTTTGGCTGTCATTTTTGCATCTTTATTGACTTTTTTTTGATTCGTATTCTTTTTGGTAATAAAAACAAAAGTGACATGCGTATTGGCTTGCACCGTGTGAAAAATGATTGTTTAATTAGTCAAGAATGAGAATC
>JAHWFP010233509.1:0-23383 GCA_023313725.1 Lithobius niger | reverse complement strand
ACAATGGGGGCACTGCCCCTGCCCTTTTCGAAAATTGCCTTTTTTTTGTAAAAAAATAAGGCATTTTTTAGCCAGCATTTGCTGGTGCGGCCGTTGCCTGAGAGCCTAAAGGCCTAAAAAAAAAAACTTAAGGCCTACAAAGGGTCAAAAAAGGGCTGAACATGGCAATAAAGGCTAAGAAAGGGTAAAAGGACAGTAAAAAAAAAGTCCCTAAAAAAAATGTCCAATAAAGGCCCAAAAAAGGCCTGAAAAGCGCAAAAAAAAGGCTAAGAAAGGGTAAAAAAAAATAGGCAAAAAAAAGTCCATAGGAAAAAATGTGCCGTTTTGCTAAAAGTTGCCCCTGCCCCCTCCTGCGGCCCCGTACCCATTATTTATACGGAACCAGGGCTCACCTACCGATACCGGCCGAATCTAGGATACGCGACAGGACTGGACAATATGGCCCCACTGATTTGTCCTGTTGCCGCTTGCTGTCAATCGAGGGCGACACTTACAGTACAAAGCGTGCCAACGTTCCTTCCCTTACAGCAATTTCTGGTTACCCGAACGAGTCGCTTTATTTTTTCCCAAGCGCAGAGATATACCCTTAACTATGGCTACATGACAACTTTAAAAACCATTTAAAAATACTCTTACAGATGATAAGAATTTGTCACGCAAAATCTACGCAAAATAATTAAAACTATTATTTTGAAATCCGCCACTGGCTGCTGCAGTAGATGTCGCGACTCACCATTCAAAGATGCGATTTGTTTACCCAAATTCCCGAACAGTCAGACCTCCCCTGAAGAAATGGGATTGTCTTGGCGGCCATTTTGTTAGCCCCCGTAATATTGTTGTAGGTCGGGCTGCATAGTCTACTGGTCATGACTGAATCCACCAAAAGGCGAATGTGGGACCGGTTCGTCAGCTTTTCTGCAACTCACTCGCCCTAAACCCCAGTGCTATTAGCTTCCGGCATAGATGTTGATGATAACAAAGAGTCCTCTTGGGGATGAATTGCGGATATAGTAGACCTATGGCCTACTGAAGTGAAAAGCCGTGTGCCCAAGATTCCGATGACGGGATTGGAGCCATGTTGGAGAATGTAACTGGACACCGCTTATCACTTTGGAAAATTGCACGATAACATTCCAACAGTTATAACGGGTGAAACATGCCGTCCGGAAGGTGGTGGAAATCCAAAATGGCGACTGAAAATGTCGTCCAAACGGCGTTTCTTGATTGTAACTTGATTGTCAGGCTGAAAAGAAACCCATTTGTGTCGGCTAATCACTCTGGACTCTAAAGTCACGAAAAGTTTAATAAACAAACTATCTGATTCACTGATACAGCTTTGCTGAAGAGATAATTACTTTTCGAGTAAAAATTGTAAATCAAAAGCCATTATTGTGTGCGCGGTGTATCTTGAGTCCTGCGAGTATTTTACGAGTGGCTACGTCTTCCTGGATGGGGTGGCTTTAATCGATGGCCGCCATTGTTTTTGAACCATCTTGGATATCAACAAGGCACTCTGCTACTGAAAACGTACAATCGATTATCTGTGTTCGTTCTGCGGGGAACTCAAGATAGGCCGCGGACACTATAACAAGAACCAAAAGTGCTTGCAAAATATGCATTGCACTTAACCAAGAAGAGTTTAATCAATCAAAACTACGCGATTTTTTAATGTAAAGTTGTGAATATCGTATATGCTTACATGACGTATGCATACAGCATTAATCTTATGACCCATTATCTTTAATCGATTAAATTCTTTTGCATTGCTTGCCAACCGATTCGATTGCTCTTTAATGTACATCGTTTATCGAATGAACACGTTCATGTGTAGTAAGAAGCACTTGCTGTAGAAGGACTTTCCAGATTGTCACAAGATTGTCACGAACGACCATTAGGGTTTCGACACGTGACTTGTCCTAACTGTCAGTTTCCTGAATGAACGCAAAACCGTTGTAGCTATTTGATTTTGATCAAAGTGATCAAATAATCAACTGCTATTAATGGAAGGGCGGGCCTAAATATGGGCACCTAACATTTCAGCAGAATGGAGCCCAAAACATGCAGCTTTTTCTGCTTTTTAACTTACTGAAATTAGCCCGGTTTTGTGCTTGTTAAATAATTAAAGCTATGATTTTGTGCAAAACGGTTTTTTTTTGCCACACTCAGCCTGGGCCCAAGCAATGGATGGAGAAGGTCTTTAGGGTTGAATGAGGGTTATTCCTGTACTGACACACACGGGATTTGTACAGCTGTAGTGGTTCAAGCTGTTTAGAATTAGGGCTCGCTTACGCAACGACAGTTTTCTCGCTCAGTAGCTTTTACTAATAATCAATACTAAATCTGATGGCTGCTTCTCGCCTTTACCGGAGTATGCGGCTTTCGAGTGGTCTATGCGTATTAGTAACCACGGCAACGACGCAGACGCAAATCTCCTCCTCGTGCCTCGTGACACAGCGTACGATGCTTGCAACATTTGAGCGTCGATTTATGACAACAAGGAAATAATTTTTACTGTAGTATAAGACGACGGACTGTTTTATGTATGCCGGCATTCGATGGTTTGTCTTCGATTCGATAGCCACGAAATGGACGCCATGTTGGATTTTGAATTCTCGCTGCGAGAAGCTATTTATTCGACCGACGCTTGATCATTGTTGGAAGCTGTACTTTGAGGGAGAAGAGCAAATTTTGGAAATAGCGTGAAATGACAACAATCTTGTAGCAATGTTTAAAATTACTGTAGCACTTTGTTCTTTATCCGTGTTGTTATCTATAATACATACAATTTGTTATCTATTACCGTATTCATTTAGAAGCAACGGGAAACTAATCATAAATAAATAAAGATTGACTAGCAAATAGCATTCAGCGTGCGAGAATGACTTGTTGCGTAAAGGCGCCCTTAGGCTTAGGCAGGCTGAATCTATTTTCGAGGCTTTGCTTTTGAGCCGTTCGAGATTTCGGCTTCCTGTCTTGTTTATTATCATCATTATTATTAAGTCATGGGTACAGTTAAGTAATTTTGCCAGACATATTATTTTAGTCATGAATAGGTTACCAATGGTGGCACACTTATTGTTAATATTTCTTCAGCCTCATTCCATAGTAACCGATAATTGTTTATGTAAATGCGTTAGACCAGCGATGTAGTATCTAAAGTCTTACACTGTAAAAATCTTTAGTTTTCTTAATAGTGTTTTTTTTTTCGGGATTTAGCTCGGCTGTTGTTCGTCTTTTGGTGTTTTCGCGTTTGCTTGTTTGTGTGGACTGACCTCCAACTTCTCATCCCCATTTTCTCTCCCTCGTTTTCCCTGGAATGCGTTCTGGAACTGTGCCAAATGACGCCCTGAATAGAAAACCACCGTAGCCAAGGATGCGACGTAATACGCTGCTTATCTTATAACCCAGTCGTACAAAGCATTAGCACTCAAAACACCATTCAAAACCTGGCATCTCAGTCGCACGTACAAGCCTCGTGCTTCTTATGCATAAAATGTCATACATTGCAATTATCAAGGATGATCGGTAATGAGGGAGGAGTGTTAAGTAGCGCTGTAACACCCAGTTACTGGTAACAGTGCACCTTGTAGTGATTAGCACTACGCTGCAGACCGGGTGCACCTTTTGCTTAGCTCCCGTTCCAGCCACCATCCTCCCAGTCACGTGGCTGAGCACTACACCGCTGCTTTATATGCAAGAACTAGCTGAAATCCCATAAAAAATGACGGATACTATACAGCAGCGTCAAATGACGTCATATTGGCTACGAGACACTATTTGGAGCTACAAGGTGCACTAGATTAAAATGTTACGGAAAAAAACGGCACTTCTAGTCAAGACAGTGCTTTGAGAGCAGATGTCTTAGGCTTAAAAGAACGTTGTTTTCTCCAACAACAGAACTCGCGCGTTATAGGCTTACGAAATCCAGTCTAATAGCATTGGCTTCAATAAGACGATCTTCCTTTCTCCCGCCAGTGCTCCTTGCAGCTAACCCAGTTACTGGCTCCACCATAGAGTTATATACAATAACACTACGTTGTGTCACTGTCCTATAGTGTTAACAGATTTAATAAGAGCGAAAATTGTCTACTGAATACAAAAATTGAAATATACCTAAAAAAGGAAACAGACCCAAAACCTGAAAAACTAATTCCCCATGGTCCAAATACATCCCTCAATTAACTTTGAGAAAGATCCGACGACGTTAGGCCTAAGTAGGGTCATAAGCCTAACGAAAACAGCACAACGTTAAAGGCGCCGATTCACAGAATGACAAGTTACAGTTTGATGTAGCACTTGATTTCAACAAGCAAAGGAATGCGCAAAGAAATTTCTTTGTACACAACAAACTAGCCACGTGCCTCCTTAATTATTGAGTGTAAAGTTGGCGCGTCCACGTGCACCACGGCACAGGCCGTCAAGGTCAATAATGTCACTGTCACTAGATGGCGCCCATCGAACGGTTCAAAACTTGCGTTTCAAAACGGTCGATATATAGAAAGAAAAGCGCCTGTGATGTCATTAGGCTTAACTTTACCTATTGCTCCCTGCTGCACATGGGCGCACCAACTTTACACTCAATAATTAAGAAGGTACGTGGCTTGTTTGCTTCAAAAAAAGAAATTTATTTGTGAGTACCTTCGCCCATTGAAAGTAACGACTTGACAGAACTCTAGACAGTGGCAAATGGCTATAGAAACTCCAGCTTATAATTTGGTAGCAATCCCCCTTCAAGGGCCAGGCTTAGCCATTGCTCGGCCTACCCATGTTTCACCATAAGTCGTAAAAAAAGTGGCGTAGCAAGAAATTAGACTGAAATCGGGGAAGTTTAGGCTTAGATTAGGTTTGGGGGGAAACGGCTTGAGAGCAAAAGGGCCCCCAGTGCCCACCTTCAAACACCTCCTCTCTTGACGTATAGCGACGGCAGATGGAGTACGTGTTGCTGGCTCATGCGTATATTCACTTCGGTATTGCGGTGTTGCTGGCGCTGGGTCGTCCCATCGTTGCTGTGGCCGGTTGGCATCATAGGCATTCACAACATGCATCCCAAATCCTATTCGACATCGGCTGCAAGGGTTGCGATTTTCCTTGTGTATTTATTGGGTGTTTACAGTAGTCAGGCAAAAGCGCCCAATTCATCAATGAGTTATCCCTTACGAGGGATTTTAAAAACTTCTTTCATGCACTCGCAGTTCATTCAGTATTCCGTTTGTTCAGAGATGTATTGTGTGCGCGGCGTAAAGTATTTTACGAGCGACTACGTCTTCCTGGAAGGGGCGGCTTTAATCGACGGCCGCCATTGTTTTTGTAACCATTTTGGATATCAACAAGGCACTCTGCTGCCAAAAACGTACAATCGATTATCAGCGTGCGTTCTGCGGCGAACTCAAGATAGGCCGCGCACACTTTAAGAAGGGCATGATACTGGTTCGATTCTAAAAACGGGTCGATCTGCTCGTTTCAGCAAACCAGCTACACTTTAAAAGATCGAAAGAATGGCAAGAGAACTCTACACCAAACGGTCAGTGTTTGAAGAAGCATCGAATGTAATTGGAACATTTATAAATCAGCTTAAGGGTGCAAAGAAATTTAGCAAAGGCACACTACATTTCGGGTATTAATACACCCCGTTTTCAAGTCAAATCAGTTCTGCAACGAGTTTTCAAATGTTGTAACTCAGTGAGTGTTCATGTTGTAACTCTCGCCTGTATTTATCGCCTTGTTACAAGGTCCACTAGGAGAGAAGCAGCAGATTTGACTTTCTGGCTCTAAGCCGGTTGAGTTAACATCGCCAAACTCTTACAAACCAAAGCAGTGGTAACATGGTACTCACTTCCCCGACAAGCGCAAGAACACGTGTGGCGCTGGGAAGCAAGTTATGCAATTTTTATGTAAGTGGGCCTTGGCTTGAGAAAGACAATGCGTTTCTTACTTTAAGGTAATTGAAACATTACTGCTTGGGGAATTGATACATGCTTGGACTATTTGCAGCACAACTGACACATTTCACAGGTGTTTATTAGGTATTAACCTACAAATCGTAATATTTTACGTACGTTACTAGCTGGATGGGGTCAGGATATGAAAGGGGGAACACAGCGTAGAAATGGTAACTCCTTCTTCGTACCGCTCCTGGTTCTGCTAAGCAGCATCATACGTAATACTCAAAACTTTAAAATGCCATGCTATTTTTAAGGCATTAACAACGATAAAATAAAATAAATACAAGAAACCTGTCCTGTCCTGTGGGACAGACTCGGCACAAATTTCGCTACAGAATTATGGCCCGCAAATCTAATTTTAAAATTACGTATTGTCTCAAATTCACTACACGTTCAACATTGCATTAGTATTGAAACTTCTTCCATTCGGATAAAAAGAGGGTATACACCAGACCTGGAAAAGGCAACTATTAATTTTGCTGAAAAACAACAAAGGACAAGAATTAATCTTGAAACGTTACTTAACTTGTTGCATCACCACCATGTTATCCATGGACATAGAAATCTGACTTGTTATTTATTATGCAGTCTGGTTTCCCTTGGTATTACCGACAACATTGTTGTTGGATCTTTTAAGTGTAGTGAGTCAATTTAGACAGTGCATGTGACTTCGGTCATTTAGACTGTTGCGAGTTTAATTCCGGATTTCAACGTTGAAATTATACCACCCCAGCAAGGTTACGTTGATGACGTCATTTGTGAAATCTGCCAAGCCCAAGATCCACATGACGTCAAATTGCAATGATCCATTGGCACTTCAAAATTTTTATTGAGATGTTGCCTTGTTATTGATCTGCCTTAGGTCTTCGGGCAGATGACCAGAAGAGGTTAACGCTCGTTAAACCCTTTGAAAAACCCTTTGCTATTTGATCAATTGTTGTAACAATATATAGCTATGAATTGTCTGTACCTAATGTTTGACGTCAATTGTAACGGCTCGGGCTCGCTTGGTCTTCTGCCTAGTGCTCCCAACAATTAGATATTAACCTAGAGTTCATTCATCCATGAAACCTCCAACGTCCTACATCCAAAGGTAATTTCGGCAATATTAATTAGAAATTTTCTCTTTTTGTCCTGTTTCCCCAAATTTAAACTCAACCCAGACCAATCCTGTTGTCAGTGTTCCACCACAACCCTGTAATACCAACCCTTACCTATATAACCGAACCATAGACCAAAATCCACCATCGTTTTAGCTAACCCCGAGTAAGCCTAACATTTGTAGCATTCTATTTTAGGCCCCAAACTAAGGCATGAGTCGCCCCCATCAATCAGGCTAGCCAGAGCTTTACATCCTCAATTTGATTATTAAAACTCCACCAAAACTGAACCACGACTTTCGGCCTTATTTCATTAGTTTGGTTTGTGATTTAGAACAACCGCAAACTTGAACTTGACCCTACGTTTTATATCTACCTTGACCCTTAACTGCGGATAGATTTGGAGGAGCGGTGGCACGGACTAATAATCCCCACAAGACATCAGTCATTATGCCAAATTCATGTTAGAATTTTCTGTTGGTTACTTGCCTCACAGTTATTGTGTACCTCGGTGGATTCCACGGGGTGCTTTATTTCAAATAACTTCAGTCGATTGTATGCAAACATTAATCTGGGAGATTTTAATCTTTCATTGGTCGACTGACATGCCAGGTATAACCACTTACTACATCAGACGTTCCAGGACTTATTTGCCCACTAGGATAGCATGAATTTGTTTCCAAGCCTATGCGAGGTAAAAATATCTTGGATATGATTTTCTCTCAGTACAGGATGAAAGACCCATCTTCGATATTGATGTGACGATTGCTTGGGCACGTGGCCACTATCAGATCACCTTCCGAGTCCACTGTACCACAGTTGGACGTGGCCCGGTGAGGGTGCGTAAGGGATCAATTGAATTTACACCGAACTTCGGGCTCTTTTGGCGCGAGTAAATCAAAGTTGAACCTATTTGCCGACTACTAATTGGTTCATAAGGCATGGTCAATTTTATTGGGTGCCTGACCAACGAGAAAGTTCATCCATCTAGAAGGAGACCAATGCGATTACGTTACTCTGGTGCATCCCCTCCTGGAAATATTGTGAAGGTTGGTAAGAAAAAGGCAAAACTTTGGCGGTGCTGTAGAAAGTCGCAAACTGTCGAAAACATCCAAAGGTATAACTGCTACCGTGATAACTACTACCACCTTACGTTGGGTTGGCATTGGAGAAGAAAAACCGATCCGGGAAAGAAATCTATCGACCTTATCTTGTCTTTATCGTCACAAGACATGCGCTTCACGTACCCTTCCCCTTTTTAAAGTCGTGATGTAACTTTATCAATGCGGAACCGCCAAAGGCAGAACTATTGAATGAATTCTTTATTTCCAATACCATCTGTGATAATGGGATTTCCCCCACACTCGATACCTAACAACCCAAGTCTTTCTTGTAATCATGTTTACTTCCTTCCCTGTCGGCGTGGTGCAGGAAAGGCTGAAGGGCCTAAAACCGAGTAATGCGATTGGTCCTGATGGCTTTTCAGCTTTTTTTGATAAACAAATTCTTAATGAGATATGCATGATATTATCACTCATTTTCAACCTCTGTTTTGAATCTGCCGGGCTCCCCTCCGTTTGGCCCACTACAGATATAATCCCAATTTATAAGGGACGTGCAACAAAACCATTAAATTACAGGCCAATTGCATTAACCGCGATTCCATGTATAAGGTCATGGAATCAGTTGTGAAATCTAAAGTGCTAACATACGTGTTAGAAAATAATTTAATCAGCGACGACAAATTTGGCTTCCTGCTCGATTTTCGTAAGGCATTTAAGCCTGTGGTCCTGTGGAAATCGCCGGAGGCCTACTGAGATGGATTGCAGCCTTCCTGGTCGGTAGATCGCAGCGGGTGAGTTATTTTCTGCCCTGTCAGACTTATTACTAGTGTTCCTCAGGGTTCAGTATTGGGGGTCCTTTCTTTTCGTCATTTACCTAAATGATTTAAAGTGAGATATTTGTCTAAATAAATTCTACCGACCACCCCTCAGTGTGATTTGTTACAATGTACCAGTTTAAGTTCGTTGACAACTTAAAGTTGAGTGGTAACTTGGTTGTTCCAAAGGTCGACTATCAGTGTCTGAGTAAAGGGAAAAGATATATTTATAATTGGAGGGAGTACTGGCTGCTATCATGATGCATCAGTAAATGTCTGGCCCTCCATATAGGCCACAGTGCAACTTTCCGTCAGTATTTTGTTAAGGACCTATCCTCTCCCCGACAGTTTTTAGGTCGACGACCTGGGGTATGTATCCTCTAACCTTAATCCATCTATTCATTGTCTCCAAGGTCTTCAGAAGGATGGTTATTGTTGATTGCTGTTTCACTTCAGGCAATATAAAAATTAAAGTTTGGACTTTTAGTGTATGGTATTCGTGAGACTACTCCTTGAGTATGCATGTGCTGTCTGGTCCCCCTACCTTCTAAAGGACATCAACAAAATTGAGTTGACCCATAGAAAATTTACAAAACAAGATTTCAGGCATGCAGAACCTTCCTTACAACTTAAAATTATCTTAATAATGATAATAATTTGATGCAATTATAGTTGCAACTGGACAGGGAAGGACCTTAACAGGTCACTAACACCCAGCCAAATTACGGTAGAAAATTAGAAAAATAAAAACATGATAAAAAGCAAACCAAAAAAGGAACTCTAAGTCAGGAATAACCAAAGATACTTGATAAAAATAAATAAATAATAACAATAAGATAAAAGATATAAGCCAGCCAGATGGACTGTAGTCAACAATCAAACACACGCAGAAAATTACAATGCAAATAAACCACAGTGAAACGGTAAAATGGCGAACAGCAGCTGGATGCTATTTGTCAACAAACTTTGAACAGGATTGAATCCCTGGAGTTGTGCAGGCTTCAGGAAAACCTTCTGTTAAACTTCAAAATTGTTGACGGTCTTTTCCAAGTTGATTTGCCATTTTTTGTTGTCTCGTGCCCTTGTAAAGTTACTAGAGGCCACTCACAAAAACAGGCCGTGCCATCAGGAAACTCGACTGTAGAAAAATTTTTTTTTCAGTCGGAGTGGTTCATCCATGGAACTCTCCAGCCGACCGTTTTAAGATTCATTTGGGAAAAACTTCTCGTACGAATTTTCTGGAAGAGACCTGAAATTGTTTATTGAGGATAACACTTGTTTTTTTTAATTCTCGTTTTAATGTGACAAGAGACTAGTGTTGGTAGTTTTCACCCTTCTAGTACCCAATGACTTTGTGAGGTTAATCCCTTGTTGTTACTGTATCAGAGGTTATACGTACGCATTGCATAATTTCAAACTTGGGGCCCTCAAAGAACTTAACTTCCTCCCCGAAATCGACTTCCCTTTCTCCTCTTTCGACTCGAAATCGTTTGATTCTCACTTCCACCTGACATTCCCAGGGTTGCGGTTGTCATCACTTGGGTGACCAGGATAACGCAAGTTTCTTGCATTTATTTTATCCTTGAAATGGTTTTAGTGCTATTTTCAGTCTTATATTTTGTGCCCGATGCTTCTAAGCTAAACTTATTTCAATTACAAACAAAAATGGAACGTTAAATGTTTAGTAAGGGTCTAAAAGTCAAAACCTAGACCGAACACGGACAAGCTTTGACAGTAAGGGTCTAGGCGGAAAATTTTGTGAGGCTGGTAAGCATTAGACCCTTACTACCCGGTGGTTAGCTTAGTTCTATTCTATTCGGACAGAACGTGTGTATGAACGGTTGTAGCAGGTTTTCTTTGTTCTTAGAATAGTGTTATGGAACTTTAAGAACATAATTTTCTTGTGAAGTTTGGCATTTTGTCTTTTGATGCTTTATAATTTTTTATTATATTTCGTAGACTTACGGTAGAGGATAACCAGTAATGCTCTCTGCTGCGAATACCCTGCCATGTTACTAAATCGAAAAATAATTTTCAACATAAAGCAAAGCAGCAAACATATACCATACTACCACTGGATCATCACATGGGTCATTGTAGGAGGATTTCCAGTTTTTCGTCAAAATGTATTTATTTCTGACCACCGCGTAGTAAGCGGTCTAATGCTTACCAGCCTCTTACAAAACTTTCCACCTAGACCCTTACTGTCAAAGCTTGCCCGTGTTCCTTCTAGGTTTTGACTTTTAGACCCTTACTCTAAACATTTAACGTCAAGAGCAGCGTCAAGTAAAGTCATATTGGCTACGAGCACCATTTGGAGGGCATAGCTACAAGGTGCACTAGATTAAAATGTAACGGAAACCAACGGCACTTTTAGTCAAGACAGTGCTTCGAGAACGGATTTCTTAGGCTTAAAAGAACGTTGTTTTCTCCAACAACAAAACTCGCGCGTTATAGGCTTACGAAATCCAGTCTAATAGCATTGGCTTCAATAAGACGATCTTCCTTTCTCCCTCCAGTGCTCCTTGCAGCTAACCCAGTTACTGGCTCCACCATAGAGTTATACAAAATAATACTACGTTGTGCCACTGCCCTATAAAATAATCCAATTTTTATTTATATTGTCGTGACGGTGTGGCTCCTTTCATATTTCCTGGGGGAGATTGTATATGTATGTTGTTTCGGTGCCCCTTGCACGTATCCAGATCCACTGTCTGTTAATTATGCGCCACGCCCTGGTGGCGTGAACCTGTACCACTTACCTACATTTAGAGTATAACTACGTGTGCCAGGCACACTGCATTTGTATGGGTATGTTTTTTCCTAAACAAAAACAAACATTTCATCCTAAACATTTCATTGTTTAGAGTAAGGGTCTAAAAGTCAAAACCTAGAAGGAACACGGGCAAGCTTTGACAGTAAGGGTCTAGGTGCAAAATTTTGTAAGAGGCTGGTAAGCATTAGACCGCGTACTACCCGGTGGTCAGAAATAAATACATTTTGACGAAAAACTGGAAATTCCTCTACAATGACCCATGTGATGATCCAGTGGTAGTATGGTATACGTTTGCTGCTTTGCTTCATGTTGAAAATTATTTTTCGATTTAGTAAATGAAAAATGAAAAATACAAATCCTGAAAAAAGAACGATTTATTTAAAATACAGTTTGGTTAACACACGCCTAACAACGGCAGCTAGTGACGAGAAATGGTACTAAAATTGGTAAATCTCAAATTCTGTTTGTATTGTACGAAATACTGAACGAGATAGATTTTAATAATCATTTTAATGATTTCGATTTAGAATTGAAATAAACAAGTCCAAATTGCCTATTTTTCCTTTAAAGAAAGTAAAAATATATTTCGTCTAATCCCATGCAAGGAAAGCGTGTGCACAGCAAGCTACATTAGAATCGTAGAGCAGAAACCCTTGACAAGAACCTCTCGTGCCCTAAATCAAGTTTTTAATTGCAAAATGCCTCAAAATCATTTGTTAAAAATTAAGGAGGGGGGGGGGACGGCCACCATCCTAATTTGAACTCCAACAAAACTCTTTTTGATATACGCCATTTCCGAACACAACTGAAGCTCTGTGAACATCTCGCCCATCAACCTGACTCAATCACATTAAGAGTCAAATTGAGTCAAATTGACTCTTGCTGATGACATACAAGCAGGAATTAATTTTAAATTAGGTGGAGAGCGATCTTTGCTGTAATTTTCGAGCCGGCTGACGTAAACAAAGATATGACCTTCTTTCTATGTGACTTCTCGGAAGATGCGTAGTACATTTAATATTTTATGAGCCGAGCGTCAATACGAAACGAAAACTAACACAAAGATCGATCTACGATCAATATGACTCAAGTACCCGCTAATCGTAACGTTTAAGTCAATTGAAATCAATTTTTGTATTGTAACATTCCAGGAAGGGAAGCATCAGAAATCGTCGGAAGGTTATTTTCTTAAATATTTCTTCTTAAAATATCTTTTTTTTATAATAATAATAATAGAGTTTTCCACAGAAGGTGGAGGGAAAATGTAAAGGCTGGTGGCCACCAACACCAGTCCCAAAAACAGTAGTTAAGTCGGCTAATGCCTTCTTTCAAAAAGTTGATGAAGGGGAGCCCATTCAGTATAAGTTTAAAACCAGACACGGTCCGTGCGGAAACAGCCCCCTCTGAGGGAATTGGTAAAACAGGGACAGAGCCAAATCCATGGCCTGACTCAAAACAAGGACAGACCCATAACGTTTTTCCCTATCCTTGTTTTGGGTCAGTGCATGGATATGGATCTGTCCCTGTTTTACCAATAGAACAGCGTCATGTGACGTCAATTTGGCTACGAGACACCATTTGGAGGTAATAGCTACAAGGTGCACTAGATTAAAATGTAACGGAAAACAACGGCACTTCTAGTCAAGACAGTGCTTTGAGAGCGGATTTCTAGGCTTAAAAGAACGTTGTTTTCTCCAACAACAAAATTCGCGCGGCATAGGCTTAAGAAATCCGGTCTAATAGCGTTGGTTTCAATAAGAATATCTCCCTTTCTCCCTCCAGTGCTCCTTGCAGCTAACCCAGTTACTGGCTCCACCACAGAGTTATACATGATAATACTACGTCGTGTCACTGCCCTATTCATTTCCTCTGACAATAAATTCCAATCTGGAACCACTCTGATCGCACGACAATGAAGTTTAGACTGGGGGACTTCAAGTTTCCATGAGTGACCTCTAGTTACACTCGCTGAACGAACATCAAAGAAAATCAAATCACCAGAAACAAAAACATGTAAAATTTTAGAAGTTAGCAGAAGGTCAAATTTTAATCTCCATAGTTCAAGTAGTTCCAACCCCGCAACACTCAAACGTGTTTCAGGAGACACGTTTCACAAGCCCAGCATATCTTTCATGAAACGACGCTGGACCGTTTCCACCAAATCAATATCCTTCAGCAAGCCTGGGGACCACACAGGGGTTGTATACTCTAAAAGAGGATATACACGAATACCTTGAATGCCCAAACCTTTACGCAAAGATTTCCCACGTAAAGCAACGATTTACAACAGCAAGCCGATGAAAAGCCACTCCGGTAATTGTGTGGCAATGAAGAGAAGGCTTTAGGTTTGTAGTGAACCAAATGCCACGATCTTGAATATCTTCCACATCGGGCCAAAAGGTGCCGTCTAACAAGTAGGAATGACATGGATTAAATTTTCAACATGGAATTTTCAACATTTAAGCATAGATAAGGGAAGTTGCCAATTAGGATCCCAGTCTGAAACACGATGAATTTCAGACTCAAGTATTTCCAGTGGTTAATCCCGTAGACCCAAGCTTCAAGTCATCCGCAAATTTGAAGCCAACGATATCATGGTGAGAACACTGTAAATCATTTAGGAAAATAACGAACAGGAGTGGGCCCAACACGGAGCCCTGGGGGACTAAACTAATTACGTGTGTTGACGAAGAGAGTGAGTCCTGTACCTGGTCTCTTTGCGAGCGATTTGAAAGGAAATCAAGGATCCATCGCCAGGCATCCCCGCTAATACCAATATTACTTTCCTTTCCGTTTAAAAAAACCATTAATAAAATTGGATTATTTCCACTAATTAAAGCTTGTCGAACTGGAAACATTAAAAGACACATCTCGGGTTTAGTTAATCATCCTGCGTCAGTTTTTTTTTTCTGATATCTCTGTTGCAATATTTTTTTGTTTTTCGACGAAAAACAGAAAATCAACGATCTCTACACCCTTTTTCACTTAGAAGCAGATAAAAAAATTGTTAAAAACTCGAGAAAAATTTGGCTATCCATGCGCTTTTTAAAGGAATACTAAGACGAACCGTGTCTGTAAGGGCTTTTATCAATTACTAACTCGTACTGCCTGATGAGGTGAAGCTCAACAATGGGCGGGCTAGAAATTATTTCTTATCATTTTTTTTTTTTTTTTTTTTTACAAAAATCGCAAATCACGAAATCAATACGTACTGAACTGAAGGAAGGCGACAAGTGCGTACATACTGCTGTAATACTCGGGTTGTAATCATAAAGAAAATTCTGAGCGATATTAATTTTTTACCGATACTCGTTTTGTATTTAAAATCACATGGTTTAGCTTTAGGTTTCCATATTATCCCAGAACCTTTTCTCCGAAGATGGCGGCCTTCATCTTTCACCACTGGAGTCTGCAGTCCCTCCGTCCTCTCTGCATACTCGTATTACAATGTATTTTGAGTTCTAACGCCGTAGCTATCGATTTAATTGAAAATTACGTTTCATATACAGATTGAAAAATGCGTTTCAGGGGATGTTACGTTACGTTTTATCAGGTATATATCGTCTTTTTATTAAATTCGTTAAATTTATCGTGTTTTTTGTGCTTTTCGCTTTTTTTTTCAACTTCTCTTCAACATTCAAATAAAATTACTTTGAATCAAATATGGAAAGCAGCGACTCCACTGTTATCAGTGTGGTGATCGTTCGAAGTCTTCTCCGTGCAACGGGAGGTCTCGGTATTATTGCAGAACCTTTTCCCCAAAGATGGCGGCTTTCATCCTTCAGCAGGAGCCCAAACTTTGGTCAGTTTTCACGCCGGTAGTCCGGATTTAACGGAAATATAAAGCATGATTGATAGATCGGTAGATTTTGTGAACCTTTATTAGCAGCATTTAGGTTTTACACTGGTAACTAACACGCAAAACTCAAGTTGTTTCGGAGGTAGTGACATTGCAACCGTGTCATAAAGGTAAATAAAAATTTATCGAAAATATGTGAGAAATAAAACTTTGCCCCGAACCCCATTGGGGGAGCTAACAGTGCTCCCCCTAGGGGTCCGACAAACGTTGAAATCTAGTACGACTTCTGATTTCGAATTTTTTAATCCACGTGAAATCTACAAATCTTTTTCCAAATCTTCAAATCTCTAGAAATCTGCAAATCCACGCAAATCAGTACAAATCCACTCAAATCCATTCAAATCCACACAAATCCGAAAATCTCGGTGCAAATCTGTTAACCTTTGTGCAAACCTACAAATTTTGTAAATCCGCAAATCCACGCAAATTTACTACAATCCGTGCAAATCTGCATATGTCGTGCAAATCTATAAATAAGTAAATCTGCAAATCCATACAACTCAACAATCATGAAAATCAACCCAAATCCGTGCAAGTCTGCAATTAATCTCGTTGCAAAAATCTGCAAACCTCAGTGCAAATCTACAAATCCGAAAATCATGCAGAATTAGCAAAATCTTGCAAATCTGTGCTGCGAATATCGATGTAAATCTGTGCAAATCACTGTTAATCTGTCCAAATCTTCGCAAATCAAGTGAAAAATCTGCAAACTTAGGTTAGTGGATACGCCATTTCCGAGTTTGTCCGAACCCTCGGCTCCTCCAATCCCCCTCACTAACTTTGTCCCCCCCCCTCCCCTTCCCGCCGCCCCCAAGAAATTTTCTTCTGGCCGCGCCATGGATTTTCTGTCAAAACTTGCATGAAAGGTCCATTGTCCTTGCTTAAAGAGCAGAGAAGTCCAGGGGTGTTGTTGTTTTCCTGTGGTCAAGTACAACCTCCATACCTCCTGAAATATTAATGCGGCGCTCAAGAATTTCCATGTTCTGCGGGCGCCATCAGCGAGCCGCACATCCCGCAGCGGCGCGGCTTTATTGTGTTTACTCAGCGGGTTCCGTTTCCGTTTGTTCCGCGTATCCAATCTGCTTATTTTTCCTTTTTTCTACCGGGATCTGGTTGGCAAAGCTCGATTTGGCCCGCGGCAAAGTCACTGAAACTGACATTCCCATTGGTCGTGTGTGGCTAAATGTCTTTGGAGAAATGCCACGAAGCAGGCGAATGTCTACGAAAATGCTCAGGCTACATAACTCACGAATTGTGGCCTTGAAAAGGAGCCGCGGAGAAAAAGTTGGAGAAGGACAAGTTGGAGGAATGCCTACAAATAGAAGCCAAATGGGGCTACAATAATGAATGCCATACGTCCAGGAGGACTTGTTCAAAGGATTGGAAAAATCAAGTGTTTACTCTTGGTTTTTTTATGAAAGTGACGATTTTGTCCGGAATTTTGAAGTCATTGTGCCCACACGTTTGATGGGCCCTATTGTAGTTGCCGAACTACAATAGAACATCAAATTTCCTTTATTTTTTGGTCTGGTTTGTGCAGTCCACTGCTGTTTCCCTGCCAAGAAGAGACTATAAAATTCTTTTTTTCCTTTTTACCGAAAGACTTTTATCGTCAGATTAAGTACTTGACTTTGAAACTCCTATCTGTTGGTCTCTCTCTTCAGGCGATTTCTTTCAAACTTCTGATCAGATCAAAGATCAAATTTGCTATGCACTTAGGGATTCTTGGATCTAGTTGCTGACATTTGCAACCTTGAACACGGGGACATGAAATTGGTAATATCCTCTTATAGTGTCCGCGGTCTATCTTGAGTTCTCCGCAGAACGAAGACAGATATTCGATTGTACGTTTTCAGTAGCAGTGTACCTTGTTGATATCCAAGATGGTTACAAAACCAATGGCGGCCATCGATTAAAGCCACGCCATCCAGGAAAACGTAGCCGCTCACAAAATACTTGCAAAACTCAAGATACACTGCACACACAATAAGTCCTGGAGTACACATACATGCATACATGGGTGCACGGGTATAATCGCGAGCCCTGGGGCGTCAGATTCGAGGCGTCTTGGTCCAAGCTGCACATCTCTGGCTTCTTACAGACTCGGGTTCGATACTGGTGAAGAGAAGTGTATATGTACGGGGTTTTACTCCGGTTTTTTCCCCCACCTGTTGAGTGAGGGTCTCCTCCAGGTACTCCAGTTTCCTCCCTCATGCGGCAACAAATACCACTTAACATCTGCTGCTTGGGTTTAAAAACGCTCTAAGGTTACTGACCAATACCTTCTATTCTATTTTATTTTACGTGCACAGCTATGCGTGCACGTAAAAAAAAATGGGGGAAAAATGAGTGCCACCGCAAGATTTTCTAGAGCCCCTAGGGAACCCCCAGCACAGGCCTAGTGAGCCATACCTACCTACATAACCTAACTACATACGAAAAAAAAATACACCGGAAGTTAGTTCGGGTCTAAGGACGTTACAGCACTGTGCTGATTTATGACCAGTGCTTCTAACGGCAGAGGTATATAAAAGTGTTGGAGTACGGTTTCGGTTTTGATTACACGACAGACAGAGGAATTGTGCGAACAATCTACTTTATTTATTTTATTTATTAACTAGCATCGTACCCGGCTTCGTCCGGGGATTTGTTTGACCCGTGGTTGTTTCCCAGTATTTGCTCGGTGCTGCCTGATCGTTCACGGCAACAGTCAATTTTTCTTTGTGTAACACTCCCCCTTTCCGGCAATCCTCTCCCTCCGCAAATCAATATCGTAATCAAATAGTGACTGTAACATAAGCACTGCCCCACCAACGGGCATTCCCCGTTCAGGCCCCTCCCCACTCCCAGTAGCGTGCGAAAAATAACTGTCCTTCGTACATGACGTCATTTAAGACATGCCTTTGCGATGACCGCGCAGAGCAAATTGTTAGTCGAGGCAACAATGTGACAATTTCAACTTCTTTTCAGGGCAACAACTTCCCAGTTTCAACTTCATACCAAAGAATTGACACACTCTCACGTTTTCATTGTTCCCCTTCCGGGGGTCGTTGCGGTTGCTTCATTTCTGCTATGAGACTTTGATCTATAATGTAAGACTTGCATCACAGTTTTATTTGTGAACGGGATTGGACTGTTTTCACAACATGCTAAACAATAACACTAGAGATGGGAATAAATACAAATTTTTAACATTTACGTATTCCCTAATTTTATCGTCCAGCAAACAATAATAGCCAAAAAAAAAAAACACTGAAAAACAGTTAAAATAGAAAAACCTCTTTCAATAAACAAGCATCCAATAGTATCAATTTGTCGGAGAAGCCATCAATATTTTAACGAAATTAATCGAAGTCGTATCTGAAAACTGGTAAAAAAAAAACCCATCGATGACAACTATAAAGGTTGTTAACAGTCGAAGCATAAACAATTGATTCACTCAGAGCATTCCAAAGTGTAATCGGTGTAGGAAAAACTTATGGCCCTAATTAAGACGTGGGTTAAAATTCCAAGTTCATATGGGTTTGGAAAAGTTTAAAAAGATTAACAGGAATAATAATTGTATCAATGCATCGAATAATCATGATTATGCCAGCCATCTTGCGTATCTGTCCAAGCAATGAAGTCTGAAAACCCTGCGGTGCTCATCGTACAGGGACCCCAAAAAATTTATTTCCTTACTGATTCACATTGCACATTCTCCAGCGCCTTTCAATCATTTCACAAAAGCGGTGCCCAAAATGGGACACCATGTTAAAGAATGGGTCGAATTAAGGATTTAAAAATAGTTCGGAAAATAATACTGCTACTATTTGTAGTTGTGCGACTCAATAGAAACTAAACAGGGTTGGCCTTTCCAACAATGTGCTCGACACGTTTTTCGAAACCGAACCTGCGATCAGTAGTGATCCCCATGTCTCGAATAGAAGTAGCTGGGTTGCTGGCGTGTTGATCAAAGTAATATTTCATCCTCGGGTTATTATACCCAGGGTGGAGAGAAACTAGCTTTTCCTTGTTAGCAGGCAGTTGCTGTACATTTCTCCAGTTAACATACTGATTGTGCAACAACCGAACCAGGCGATAATCCTGAATTTGTTGCAGGATTGCCGCTGTCTTGGTGTTAATAAATACGGATGCAAACCTATTTGCGTTGCCTTTTGGACTTAAATGTCAGACTGCCTGAGCGGGAATTGAACCCATGACCTTTGAATCCAAAGGCCAAAGGCCTACTGCTAAGCCATACTAAGCGATAAGCTAGGCTTAGTAATAAGACTTTGGCGTTTTCAAACGTCGTGGGTTCAATTCACCACTCAGCAGTCTGACATTTATTTAAGTCCAAAAAGCAACGCAAATAGGTCTGTATCTGTATTAAATTGACAGTTCTCGAGTCCATTTGGCTTTCCGTCCTGTTTGTAGTTTGTAGCTGTTTTGGTGTCATTGACAAATTTGGATTTCGTTACATAATTATCCGAACAAAATTTGCTGATAAAAACGGATGGTGATCAGAAGAAGCTCTAACACCGAACCTTATAAGAGACCACCATTGCTGGGCCCCAAAAAAGATTTAATTTGCCCCAAGAAAACTGCAATACTTCGTCCCTGTAACCAGTTTTGGACTCGGTTAGCGATTGGCCCCACAATCCCTACCTATCTAAATTTCTTATTAATCTTGTATGTCCTACGTCAAGCTTTTTCCAAGTCAATAAAAGATTAAATCCACTGTAAGTCCTTCTCTAATGCCTTAACTGCTTCATAATAAAATTCAAGCAAATTTGAGATTGTGTAAAACCCTGCTTTACAATATTGATGGAAGGTTTCGAAAAGTTGATACTCATTTAAATAAGGAGTAATATGTCTTTACACGAATCTTTCAAGGATTTTCGATAAATGATCTGTCAGCCTGATAGCTCAGTAGTTAAGAGGTAGATGGTCGATTGCGCTTTTTATAAATGGTTGTAATGTAGGATAACTTCCAAGATTTAGGCACATAAAATTCAGCTAAGTTCTTTTAAACAAGATTGTCAAAGTAGGAAGGACACAGTCTATAACTGCATGTAGGAAAGTTACCCTTATCCCAACTGGGCCAGCGGTCCATTCATTTTTAGATTCAAAAAAGCATCTGCAACTGTGGACTGAGTAATTGCCAACGTAGAGATACATAATGGAGATCATAGCCCAATCGGTAGGTTCCCATTCTCTGTTGAGAAAACACTTAAAGGAATTCTGATAAAATTTCAAAATTTTCTTGGGTATTATTTACAAGTTCGTCATGAGTATATCCATTAGGTGCTTAATTGTCACCACACCAAAAAAAAATGACTTGTTGTCAGTTTGGATGGAAGAATCAATCTTTCCTTCAAATTTAAATTTTATTTTTCTGCTTTCTTTAATAATTTGAACATTAAGTAAAGAATCACAGTGAAAGTATCTCAAATTTCCAGAATTTTTATACGTTTTCCAGTATTAACGCTTGAGGTGTATCTCATGATCCAACTGGACGTTTATCGGCGAATTGTAAGAATCTGTTTTACAAAAATTTCAGTTCATCGTACAGATGTTGGTAGAATACATTCCAAGCATTCGTCAGGTTAATTGCTTATTCCAATCATATGCGTTGACAGTAGATCGTAAACGATCGGAATCAAGGTGCGCTACAATTGACAATTGTGTTTGATCCTTCCTTGTTAATAATATGAAGTGAGGGGCCAAAAACGCAATTAATAAAATCTTTATCCAGTGCCAGTAACAAATCTGAAATATCCTCCCTTCCATCCCATTATGGAAATCAACAATTTGGGATAAGCACAGATAGCTAAACCCTTCAACACTCTGATGTCACATCCACTGTAGGCCATTCTGGTTTGCCACTTAATAGAAGGAAAGTTGAATCACCAATAATCATAGGGTTAGCAAATGTAACATGATTCTTAATAGGTTCTGTTAATACCTGGAAAATGTAGATGCCTAGCTCCTTTGAAAGTACATGCACATAATTACTACATTACGTCTGGCATACCTACAAGTTATGTGATATTTAGACGACACTTGATAATCCTAATGTATATAATCAGTTTTATATCACTCTCACTCAGCTGGATGTGGCTGTATTGCGATTTGGCACCAGCCGTCATCTTGCATGCATGTCTGCTTGACAAGCGACGCAATGACGTTAGACTCTTCTTCGGACGTTATGCAATGGAAGCGACCCGAATTCCTAGTACTTTCGTCGCTGACAAAAGTACTCGGAATTTACTCCGCTTCCATTGCATAACAGCCGAAGGAGAGTATAACGGCATTGCGTCGTGCATGTCAAGAAAACATGCATGCTAGATGACGGCAGTTGCTATATCGCCGACACACAGATCCACTTAGCATTTTTAAAGCATCTTCTACAGTATAGGATCTTACCCGTTTCCCGAGTGCTGAGCTCTAACAATAACGAAGGCTGTGCGCAGCGCCCGAGGTATTGTTGGGCTCAGCATGAGGGAACGGGTAAGATCCTATTTCTCAACCGCTTTCGCCTTCTCCGCACGATCCGTCATTGTTACCACGCGTTGACTTATTGTCGCATTTGAACTAGTGCTAACGATAGTTAAGCGGCGTACAAACATTCTAGTGAAGATATGATGGTGGCAGCATCTGATGTTTTGCACGGTAACCAAACCACTGACAAAACAAGATAAATACAGCGAATTTGACGATGAACAATTAAAGCAAACATTCATGGTGCCACATTGCATTTCCTACAACTGTGTTATGTTGCGATGAATTTGAATTCTTGCATTACGAAAGCTTCGCAGTCTTTTTTTTTGTTAGGTTGCAGCGCATTTCTGAATTTTAATAATTCTTGAATACGAAAGCTTCGTTCTCTGCTTTTTTATTTTGGTTGTTGGATGTATTTGATCTGTGTTTAATCATCATTGATAAAATTACGAAAGGAGATTCGTGTTGTTGGCATTTATGCCGTATTTGTGACAGATGTAAAACAAAAATGGAAAGCAGTGCTGAGATATCCCAGCACCCAAACCGAAAACCATTGTTGCGATCCTGCATTGTTCCATTGTTACAAGAGTGCGGAGAAGAAGAAAGCGGTTGAGAAGTAGTAATCATGTGTGTGTACTCAAAAGGAGCTATGCATCTGCATTTTCCTGAAATTGAAGATGCTAAAAAAATGTTAATAAATGCAGTGATAGATAGCCGTGAAGATTCTTGTTGGTGTATGGGTGGGATTTGCATGGTTTATCAATGGTTATCAATGGTTTTCAATATGTACGGTTGTCAATGCTTTTCAACCATAACTGTTTACCATAACCATTTACCATTAACGATATGATGCATATGAGTCTTCCATGAGTCTTTTAGTTGAGTTTAATTTCTCGAATAGTTGTCCTGAATGATGATTGGAGCTAATTTAAGACACATGATGTATGATGATTCATTTTAATGTTTGAAAGGTTTATGAACTTAGGTTCATAAATGGGACGCAGAGTGTATGTTCAAACCAGACAATTGGTAGGACAATGAATCGAACAATGCGTCAAAAATCATCATGGATACAGCTCAACAGACAAATAGACAGTCACAAGGACAGGATAAGAAGCTCCTTTAATATTACCTTACGCTGCACGTGTAAAACGTTGCGAGTTATTTTAATCCACCCAAAACCAAAACTGGTAAGAGAAGCCGCCAAGTTTAGAAAAAGGGTCGTCCTTTCAAAGTAGTGATATCATTCAACCAGGGAAAAGCCGCCAAGGTTAATCCTATTAGCCAAGTTAATCGCACCTACTAATAGTTCGAAGGTTAAATGAAAACTAGAAGATTGCTACT
>JAHWFP010233507.1:0-10014 GCA_023313725.1 Lithobius niger | reverse complement strand
GCAAACAGCCATGGCAGTACATTAACATGAAAGCAATAAAGTGGGTGAAACACAAGCAGTTTCCGAATCATCTCGCTAATAAATCGATATTGTGCCATCTTCGCCGAGTTTGTGTACGTTTTTCCATTGCCTTTGAACGTCTGGTCGTGAACCACTGCGATCATTAACCCATTATGCAATCATCGTAAAACTGTTTTCCCAGACGGAAAAAAAAGAACGAAAAAAAATGCTACTTCCCGTTTGCCGTGATGATGATAGAGGTGGAGTCGGGGGCCGAGCCAAATGAAACGATCAAGATAATACAGTAATAAAAGAAAATATTGCTCTTGTATAAGTGTCACGCCAAAAGCAGTGAGTGCTGTCTGTTGTTGGCGCAAGCTGATTTTTCTCCAGTCATGGTGAGGTTTGGAGCACGATTCAGCCGATGTAGTGACGTTGGTGTCCTCGTTATTTATTGGGTGGTATTTTTGTCATCGGGGCGGTGAAAATGTTGTCGATGTCGATATCTGCTAAATTTTTACACGCGTGAACCGTTCGAGACAGGCGTGCCTTTTTCGGAATGTCGGAGCATATTCCTCTTTTACTTTTTAAGGAGATAAGATGAAATTCTGTTTTTTTTTTTTGTCAGTTAGTAGCCGACTTTGCAAACCATGGCTCCAGGTTTTTTACCGAATGTCAAACATCCAGAGGTTTATTACCAGACTTTAAAACTGTCTTTCTGTTTATTTCATTCAAATCGCTTATCTGATTTTGTTCAAACTTAGTACACAGTTACGGTGGGTGTTACTTGGTTATGGGTGTTACTTGGTGTTACTGACCTTTTTAACCATTTCCGATCATGAGAACATGGAATTCGGAATTAAGGCTGGGCCGATCAGCTTTTTTCCACCCGAGCCGATCGTTAAACGAAACTGGCCTACACCGATCCCGATATCAAATCCCGATCACCGAGCCCAGTTCCCAATTAACCGAAAACTAATACTAAAGTATGTCTTTATAACAACAAAAAAAAAAACTTTTGAAATCATTGCATAAATAAAACAAAGGTCTAAATGTACGTAATTATTTTTTTAAATGTTGGTTTAAAGTAATATTGCATACGCTAAAAACGCTAAAATGATTTTACACGCAACTCCGAGTAAAATTTAATATTTTGCCTTGTGAATTCTAAATTAGGGAGCGTTTACGCAACGACTCGCCTTTGCATTCTCGCAGCTAGAATTTAATCTCAATGGAAAAGTTGTCGTTGCCATGGTAACAACTGTATCTGGATTAGCTAAATCCCACCTCGTTTGAGTAAATGCTTTAAGTCTTATAATCCGTGACAATAAGATAAAGAATTCCTCCTAACGAAATTTTCCCAGTCGCTTCCGAACTCGCATTATTCAGTGTTTTCATTGCGAGTCGGCTAAGCTAAACCAGCCGCCATGTTGGAATTTCAGATGATTTCTAGCTTCTAGCTGCGAGAATGCAAAGGCGAGTCGTTGCATAAACGCGCCCTTACCATGGCGATTAAATTCTAACTGCAAGAATGCAAAGGCGAGTAGCTGCGCAAACACGCCCTTTGGGTGCGTATGCAGCGACTCGCCTTGGCATTCTCGCGCTAGATGCTAGAGATTACCTAAAATTCCATCATGGCGGTGGGTTTAGGTCTGCCAGCTCGCAACGAAACGAGTCAATAATTGAGTTTAGAAGCGAATGGGAAAATTGTTTCATCAGAATTCTTCATCTTACTATCACGAATTATAAGACTGCAAGCATTTGCTCAAACGATGCCGAATTTAGCTAATCCAGGTAGCGTAGTTACCATGGCAATGACACCTTTCCCATCGTGATTAAATTTTAGTTGCGAGAATGCAAAGGCGAGTCTTTGCATAAACGCATCCTTAAGCTGGGCAGCGAGAATTTTATGCAAAACCTATACTGCAGTACACTACTTAAAAGGAGATTCCTGTAAGATATAACGAGGGAACTTCGCTTGACGTCACTCGGCGAAGGCGAGTATTGCCATGTTGCATTGGGAGCAGAGGAGTGACGCGGTATCAGCCACACAAAAGATGCTGCCGTGATCGTCACGATTAACGTTCGAATTGTCTTAAGCGTGCCAATTTAAATAATGCGTTGGGTACTGCAAATATCCCCACTATTCAACGAAATATCTCCCAGTCGCCACATTTTAGAAAGTATGTATGACGAATCGCTAACGGTCGGTGAATAAAGCATCGTAAGTTTACTTCGTGCGAAGTAACCCGAAATGCTGATGCATATTTCGTTTGGTAGGTAGACCATGTCCTTTCAATCTCGACTGCTATGGATGAAGGCACAAAGACCAAGTGCGTTCCACATCTTAACATGTGCGTTCCACAAAGTTCCACATCTTTTTTTTACGTTTGAGCTGGCCTTGGCTGCAGGATCCATCCTGTGACCAAGAACCACTTGCGGTTTTGAAAATTTAGGACTTTTGTCTATGTGTGTTTTTAAAGTGGTTATGTGTTCTTGTGGACTGGTTAGTTTTTATCTTTAAATATTTTTGTGATTTTTATATTTGTTTGGCATTTAGATGAACAAATACTAATAATGGTATCCTCTTTTTCCTCTCTTTTCAGGCCCATGTCCAGGCATGACGGGTCGCGCATGCCGGGTTCCGCTGGTTGTCACCGCCGCCGCCTTGCTTATTATCCTGGTGGTGGGGGGCGCCAATGCGGAGTACGAGGGCATCCACCACCATCTCCGTCACCACCAGCACCACCGGGCCATCCATCAGGATCACAATTCCGGACACCACTCTGCGTCTGCGGCCGATGACGGGCAGCCTTTGGGCATTAATGGCATTTTTCAGCGTTTTGTTGGCGCTGGAAGCAAGCCCAAGCGAAGCCCCATCGCCCGTCAGGACGAGCTCCCGCCACCTCCTCCTCCTCCATCGCCCTCAATCCCGGATTCCCCCGAAAATTCAACTCCTGACAGCCCTCCCCCTCACCCTCAACATCCGAACGAACTGCCCCTGTCCCTTACGGCGTGCGAGAACTGTACTCCTGCTGTTGAATCGGATAAGAACGCCTCCCACGACAAACATTTTGCGTCTGAAGATGGCCACCATGACGACGATGACCATCATGGTATCCACGTGGCTAGCTGGAGATGGGATTATGTACAAAGTCCCTTCATTTACACCTTCTTTGTCGTGCTCGCTGGAATGTGTAAAGTAGGTAAGTATCGTTTTAGTATCGTTTTACTTGTGTAGTGCGTAGGTAAAGGCCTGCGTGTCCAGTTGGGCAGAAAGCTTTGCTAATATGTGAAAAATCCGTTATGTCTGGATGTTTCATGGAGTTGGTCGAAATGCGCAACCGGTTACCACAAATTTAGTTGGACACGTTCAAGCTATTATCTCTCTGAAAACAGGCCGCCATTCAAATTCCTCCAAACCAACGAAAATTACAGTACACTCAACAGTGTTTAAAAGTACAAAAGAGAGACCAGAATATGACGAACTTCTTCTTCACTTGTTTCTGTGCATTCCTTACGGACTGTATAATAAATGAGCACAACCAAGTGATGAAGAATTTCGTCGGATTCTAGTTTCTTTGGACATTCAAAATGCTCTGTTGGGTTTCCTGCAATTTGGAGGTACCAAACTCTTTCCAATTTTCATTGGTTTAGAGGAATTGAATCGGTTACTTTACCTTTCGAAGTGAGTCATAGATTCATCTGAAGTCGATAGGTAAGCTCTTAAGTGATGCACGCTCAAAAGCAAATGCAAATGGAGTTGGCTCCTGTTGTCACAAACTGAGTGGGACATGGTCGAAAGGTAAACTAGAATCGCTCTAACACAATCTTAAAATATAAACAACAGTCATGAAACAGTCACCAGAGGTATTTTTTGTCCAACCGGGTGTTCATCGAAATAGTCCGACTCTTGCTTGGTAGAAAGAATTTGAGCCTTACTAGCTGGTAATTACCCATCTAAGGATGGGATGTGCTTGGTATGTCAAGTCTCCGTCCCTCCACCTCAGTCCCTCCTTGGTGGGTAACAGTGGTGAGCAACATCCTTCATGACATGTGGAGGACGGATGGCTCGTAAATGAATTCAAATTGTCAGCCATTTCTCCATTACTCACTACGAAGTGCTGCTATTGAATATCAAGTAAAATGGGGCCTTCGGACCGGCAATAAAACCCACAAATGCATACAAGGTCACAATTAATTTTCAACCGGTAACTTCCAGTCTTGGGCACGATAAAAATTATCTAAGATAATAAAAACATTAAAATAGTGCTGCAGTAACATGAGCAGCCAGTGTCATATCCACCATCTTGATGGGACTTCACTTTCAAGATGGTGGATCTGACACTGGCTGCTTCTGTTACTGCAGCACTATTTTAATGTTTTTATTCTCTTAAATCATTTTTATTATTACCAGGACCGAAAGTTACCGGTTGAAAATTAAAATTGCGACCTTGTGTGCACTTGCGCACCTCTCCCTCGCACTTCTTTCTCACACCACTCTCTCGCACTTCTCTCTCTCTCTCTCTGTGCGATCGGCCTGTTGGCCCCTGGTGTGTGCGGTCGGCCTGTTGGTTCCTGGTGTGAGTACCTTCTGCCGTTGGCCCCTGGTGCGTGCACCTTTGGCTGCTGCCCTTGGTGCGTGTACCTTCGGCCGTTGGATTTGGTGTTTGTACTTTGGCCGTTGGCCTTGGTGTGTGTACCTTCAGCAGTTGGCCTTGTTGGCCTTGGTGTGTGTTCCTTCGGCCATTGGCCTTGGTGTGCATAACTTAGGCCTGTTTGGCCATGGTGTGTTAGTATTTGGCCTGCTGGCAGTTGATATGATCAGTCGGCTATGTGCTCTTGATAGACAATGTGTTGTTGGCCATTGTGGAGTGAGTGGGTCTTTTCTACCCCTGATGTGTGAGTGTGTGTGTGTGTGTGTGCAGTTGGCTATCCGTGATATGTGGTTAATGTTTGGCATCCGTTTTGGGGGGTATAGTTATTCGTGCACTGCTGTTGAGTGGATGGGCAGTTGTACCTAGTTGTGTGTAGGAGTTTTGTTCGCTGGCTGTGAAGCTTTCTATTACCTGCACGGACCTGTGGATAGACTCAAAATGCACGGGGAAACGAGATGCGTTGGCACACAGAGTTTCATGAGGGCAGCCATGGGTTTTGCAACTGGTGGAGTGAGATAAGGCTTACATGGTGTAGATTTGTGACCTGTGCACATTTAGCACCATTAGCTTTGGTGCTTACAAAGTGAGGCGTTTTGTTCCTGCTTGTGGGGATTCCTGTAATTCTGTTCAGGTTGGATGGTGCACTGAAGTGCTACCTTCAACTCCTGAAGTCCTCTGTTCGTATCGTGTGCAGCAACTTTTATAACAAAAGTTGGGGTGTTTTTCGTGTAGACGATGTGAATGGGTCTCCACGCCCAAAATTTAAGTGTTGTCCAGCTCTGTGTGGATCAGGGAGATTTCCTGTGGAGTATGGTGGGGCTTTCCGATGATTCAGATTTGTACTGGCTTTTGTGCAGGACTTAAGCTGATAGGTCAGAACTCTGCTCCCTGGTTGACAGTTTTTGAGTGTCATAGTTGGGTTCGGCCCAAGGTGTGCTCTGTGTGTGGGCAGAGTTGGCCAGGTAGCAGCAGTTACAAGCCATTGTGTGTTGGAGTCCATTCCTTTAGTCGGTTTCTGGTTGGTTTTGGCTAATCATTGTATTGGATGACATCGCGATTGAGTGGGGCAGTTTGATCTTGTGCCTACCTTAACGTTTCTTGTTTTTTCTCCCTTCCTTGAAATTGGGAGGTGGCAGAATCAGTATACTGTGTTGGGTGCAGACTGCGGAGGCACTAGTATGCTTTAGCACAGCTGGTTGGATGTTGGTTCTATTGATCAGGTGTCTTGGGACAGGCGATATGTATGATCGAGTAGCAGTGGGGCACTGCACATTGCTAGATTACAATTACAAAAGTGTGTTTGTGGTGCAGCACACTCTGTGCGTGGCCCATATCGAGTTGTTGCCTGTTGGCCAATGTGGTTGTGCGGACTGTTTTGGAGGTATGTTTGTTTGCACAGCTGTTGAGGTAGGTGCGACAGTGGCGTATGGACTTTTTACTACGACATTAGGTGCAACATTCTTCAAGTGGCACGGGTTGCCGTTCTTTAATGTGCAGCCTACATGTATTGTGAGCATGGTACAGTGGTGGGCTTGGTGCTACCCTAGGCAGGTGTGCTAGGTTAGACCTCGGCATTATTGCGCCCTGCCTGTACCTAAGTTGAAGGTAAAGGAACACACCTGTACTCAAGTTGATGGTAAAGGCACATGCCTGCACTCCAGTATAGGGTAAAGGAATACACCTCCTCTCTATTGTAGGGTAAACTAACATAGTTCACGTTGGGGGGGGGGGGGGAAAGAAAAGCCTGCAATCAAGTTTAGGGTAAAGGAATGTGACTCCACTAAAGCTGAAAGTAAAGGAATGTTCCTGCACTCAAGCTAAGGGTAAAGAAACACACCTGCACTCAATCTGAGGGTGTAAAGGAATATGCCTGCATTCAAGAAGAGGGTAAAGGAACATTCCTTCGTTCAAGTTGAGGGTAAAGAGATACACCAGCACTCAAGTTGAGGGGAAGGAACATGCCTTTACTAAAGGTTAGGGTAAAGGAACATGCTTCCACTCAAGTTGAGGCCTGTCTACATGCTAGTAGTTGAGGGTAAAGTTGAGGAACATGCCTGTATTTAAATAAAAAAGCAAGTTTGAAAATGTACGCTTTAGTCTATCAAATTTATTAAATGCAGTATTTTAATTATGAAAAAAAATTTGTGATTTTGAATATTAGTGTTGTTTGTTTCGGCAAACCGAGTTCCGGTAATGCTCCGGTAAAGCCAAATTTTTTTTTTAAGTGCGGCATTTGTTGTGACGTCAAGCTTCCCTCCTAGTGAATTGTTTTGGTTCTGATTACCATTGCTATCATATTTTCAATATCATTTCCTTGGGGCGGTGAAGGAAGACTCATTAAATTATCATAATTTCGATAATTAACATCTGGCACTTGAGCTTTGTTTGTTTACGAGTTGTACCAGATGTTTATTGCTTCCTTCCAGTCATTCTCGTGGTATTTTAATTGCTTAAAATTGGGGCGTTGTGAAGAATGAATTATGAGGTCTGTGTAGAGTTTGCAAAGATTAAAAATAAGAATCTAGGAAGGCTGATTGGAATTAATATCTGCAAACTTGCTAAAAACTGAGAACATACAGACAACTAATATTGAACTTTTCCACCTCAAATAACTATACAAGTAAATAACAGTACAAGTAAATAACAGTACAAGTAAATAACAACACAAGTAAATAACAAGCACAGCAAGGTAAAAGTAACAAACAAAAAACGAAGCAAAGGCCTTCCTTCCATATTTTTTTTGCAAAAATTTTGACTGGCTGGCTGGCTGGTGGAGGGGGAGGGGGGAAGAAAACAAGCAACTGCAGGCAGTTCTGGTAATCCCAACATATTCAGATCAGTTGAATAGCTGATGAAGGTGGGGTAGATAGAAATAGCTGGAAGAGAGAAAGTGTGACACCTGTAAGGTTGGTGGGTGGAGAATTGGGGCCACAACAGTAACATTGTTTCGTGATGGGTACTTACTTGTGGGATGTGGCATTGTTTTCATCTTTCCCCTTCCTGAAAAGGGCTGTGAAACGTGGCTCCTAACGTGTTCCCCCTGTGGGTACCCCCTTAAAGTAATCAGTGGAGTTGGGCCATTATTATAATGAATGGGGCATTAACTCAGAACCCATTGGGGGAAAGAGGTCAGCAAGAAACCCTTTTGGCCACTGGCTTTCTATCTGCTATCCCTATTTTGAGTACAGAGTTGACTCATCTGGTCAGTTTTGATGATGGCACAACGCTAGCATAACTGTTATGTAACTGAACACTTGTCATTAAAACTGGTAGGCAGTGGCCGATTTAGGCTTATGCCAAAGTGCAGTTACACCTATATCGCAAATTCAGAGGCATCGACGGAGCCTTACATTCACCAAAAATACCATATAAGGCTCTTCTTGGTTCCAACAAGTTATGTATAAATTATCTGTATTTTTAATACGAGAAAGTTTTTAGAGCAGTCTCCTAATCAATGATGTAGAATGGGTCAATGGTGTTACTTTCCCAGCAAGATCCAACATTATCTTAAACTTCTACTTCAATGATAATAAATGATGTCTTTGCAGCAATAAGACCCGTAAAAAATGTAATCCTTTGTCACGACGGCATAAAATCTATTCTCTTCCTCTGTTCTTTCTCCCTGTACGAGTTCTGCTCAACCGAGTTTTATCTCGATTCTTTTTAGAATCGGATAAGGAACTTTTATTTTTCCAACACAACAAATTTCTGTAATGGGGAGCGAGAATGGATTACGCCATCGTGACAGAGTAGACGAACAGTGGGTTTGTGTCGGGACATGTTTGAAAATAGTGTCTAAATTTCCAAACATGTCCCAACACAAATACACTGTTGGTAAACTTTGTCACAACGGCATAAAATGTATTCTCTTCGTCTGTTCTTTGTTCGTCTACGAGTTCTTCTGCTGAACCGATTCTATTTTTAGAATCTGATAAGGACTTTTAGTTTTTCCAAAACAACAAACTTCTGTAAAGGGGAGGAAGAATAGATTTTATGCCATCGTGATAGTCTATGAACAGTGAATTTGTGTCGGGAGGTATTTGGAAATAGTGTCTCAATTTCCAAACATGTCCCGACACCAATACATTGTTGGTAGATTTTGTCACGATGGCATAAAATCTACCCTTTTATCTGTTCTTTCTTCCTCTACGAGTTCTTCTGCTCAACTGAGTTCGTATAATTCCATCGATCATCATCTTTCCGCTAAATACACCAACGGTTGCACTATGTAAATAAAGCCAGTTTGCGGTTGTTAGTCGCGAGCCATTGCTTGCTTCAGCCTTCTTGATCCTCCACAGAAAACCGATCATTAACTGGGGACCGAGGAAGGCGGGAGGATGACTTGCGTGACAAACAGCAGGGATGGTCGGAGGGAGAGAGAAGCTCGAGGGACAAAAGTGGCTTGATTAGCTGGAAGAAGCAGCAGCATTTGGAAGGAAGAGGGGTGCGCAAGGAAGATGCGCGTGACCTTTGGCAAATGGCGAACAGATCAAAAGCGGCTGAATGTCTCGCAAAACCCTCTTAACTTTCACGAAAGGTGGTTGTCTTCTATTGACATACCTCTTTTTGTTTATGGGCACCGTCTTCCCTAAGTGATTTGTAAACAGAATGGGCAAGTAAAACCGCTTGTCGGATTTCAAGGCATATCCTTAGCGCAAACAATGAAAGGATTTAATGCGCAGAGGTTTAGGATTCCCTTGGGAGAACGTGACGAGGGAACGCAGTGAAAAGGAAGGAATTTTCAATCGATGTTCTCGCACCAGTATCCATCAAGCCAAGAAAGAAATAATACTGGGTGGACGGTTAGAATGGGTCACGGTAGTAATTGAACTAGATGGTAGACAGGCTGTGAAACAAATCGGAGCATTTCGTGGGGTATGGTGTGTAAAGCAAAGGAAGTGCTTATCCTGTGTGCCAGGAAGAGTGTCTGTCTGGATACACTACTAAAAATTAAAAGCACTAAAGGTAACAAGTCAATTTAAAATCCCGCTTACATAGCCCAGCATGGAATAAAACCTTGTTTCAATTTTTGTTGGTTTTGAGAATATTACTAGGGGCAGACCGAGGGGCATTCGTATTGCAATAGACGTGAAATTGGACCGTCACAAGACGAACTACTGCGAAAGGACTTGCCAAGACTGTTTTCATTAATCAAGAATGCAAGTTAGAGGTTCGAAGGCGATCAGATACCACCCTAGTTTAACCATAAATGATTCCCACATAATGCGCACGCATGGGAGTTTAGTTAGGTCATGAAACAGTTTTTTAAGCCAGTCCAAACAAATTCTGATGGACCATCATTGCTTCCACCAAACACTTCCTGGAGCCGATGAACTTATCAGCCTGAGATGGAAAG